>PVLC010005749.1:0-27291 GCA_004027655.1 Graphiurus murinus
GAGGAGGAGGAGGAGGAGGAGGAGGAAGAAGAAGAAGAAGAAGAAGAAGAAGAAGAAGAAGAAGAAGAAGAAGAAATAATAATACTTGAGGTTAATGAAGAAAATTTAGAGATACAGAAATAGTGTAACTCTGGGTCTTCTTAGAGTTGATTTCTAGTTTCACTCCACTGTGGTCTGAAAAGATGCAGGGAATTATGTTACATTTTTTGAATTTGCCAGTACTATACTGACTCTTCTGCTATGGCTACATTGGCATCTCAAAGTCTGGAGATTGCACCTAAGATGCGTGGATGAAAGACTCTCCCACTTCTTAGAAAGTAAATATATGACCCTAAAGGATTATGGTTTTATGACTCTAGAAAGGTTTTTGGGTTTTTTTTGTTTGTTTGTTTGTTTTTTGCGGTACTAGGGATTGAACTCAGGGGCATTCTACCTCCGAGCTATACCCCCTGCCCTATTTTTTTTATTCTTTATTTCGAAACCGGGTCTCACTAAGTTGTGGAGTGCCTCACTAGGTAGCTGAGGCTGGCCGCGAACCCGGATCCTCCGGTCTCAGCCTCCTGAATGCTGGGATTACAAGCGTGCGTGACCACGCCCGGCTGACTCTAGAAAGTTTGCTTTACCAGGCTATGTTAAGAATGTGGGCTATACGTGTAAAACAAAGAAGTGGTGCTATTTGTGTTCTGACAATGATTGATATGTCATAAATGTCTATGTAACCCTGTTGTACTCAAGAAACTTATAAAAATCCATGCTGAAAAATTAAAAAAAAATTTTAAATAAAAAAAAGAAATAGTGTAACTCATATATACTCAAAAATTCCTTTAGAATTGCATTATACAATGTAAGATAGAAATCATCCATATTCCCTTTATGTAGCTTGAATTCTTCCAATGCTAAACTTAAAAAAAAAAAAAAAGGAGAAAACCACAGACCTATCTCTTGTACTTATGCATGCAAAAATCATATTAGGCTATATGATAATATAATTCACCCAATCAATAGCTCAACACAGAAAAATGGTCAGACTTTGTAGATACCCAAAGTCAATTGATATAGTTTAAAAGCCAACCCTGATTTTAAAACAGATCAGAATAAAACAAAAACCATTAAAAACACTTCCTTAATGTAAGGAAAAACACTTCCTAGCCAATAGCCCAGGTAGCCCTTAGTTGTGAGAGAGACATACATTCCAGAAGAATGTCCAGTTTATTATTTTTATTTTAACACTTTCCTGCAAATTATAATAAAAACAAGAAGGCCAGGATAAGAGTTATTGGAGAGTACACAAAAAATAATTAATTGTAGATCATATATCTGGCTTCTTCGAAACCTAAAACCATCAACTAAAAAATCAGACTAGAAGAAAGTGGCCAGTTAGCAAATGAAAACCAACAGCATTCCTAGCATAGAGCTGAAATAAATGTGGACTCTGGAAGCAGACCAAGTCCCACACCATGTACTTGGTATGTTTTCCTCTTTGTTCTCAATTCCTACTCATGCAACATGGAGGGGTTTACCCAGGATTAGAAGCATTAACCCATGTAGTGCTTAGAACCATGCCTGGCAGCAGTAAGTCATACCAGGTAATAGCTACAGCATGCCAGCAATGTCCAATTACAAAGTACCAGGCAATTAATATTCTGCCCACAATTATAAAATACATCAATTAGAGACTTAATGATTAGTTTATGAAATAGCATGCAGAACAGAAAATACAGTAAATTTTTCTGAGATCTGAACAAAAACTTGCCTACAAGGAGAGCCATGACAGATTTATAAATATAATGTCATTTCAATGGGAGTTTACAATCTCTTTGAATAAATGAACTGGCAGTGATACCAACAACAAAAACAATAGCAGGAGTTACCGATTACGCTGTGTGCCAGCTGTTGTTGTCAGGACTTTGTGACTTAAGCAAAGATTCCCATGTTTCTAATCTTCACAACAAATCTTACAAAGTAGATTTGGCTATTATCTTCTCTTTACAGATATGAAATGGAGCCCAAGAGCTCTTAAGTAAATTGTCCAAAGTCACACAGCTGCAAAGCAGCAGAGGGGATGTGAACTCAAGCAACTGGGAGCCAGAGCAGGTTCTTGTAAAATCGTGAGAGACACACACAAAGAATGGGCACAAAACATGAATGCCCAGCTCAAGGGTTCTCATAAAATATCCATCACCCACACGTCCCAGTCACTGTCCACACCCTTACCTAAAGATATCTAATGTCCTGGCTTAACGTTACAGTTCAGGGGTTTTTTTGTTTTTTGGTGTTTTTTTTCCTGTTTAAAATTTATATAAATGGAATCATAGCATTCTTTTGCACCAGGTCTCTATCGCTCAACAGTGTGTTTATTCAGTTCATCCATGTCACTACACGCTGGGGTTTATGTTCCTTGGTATCAATATTCCATTGCATGAATACACAGTAATTTGTTTAACCACTCCCTGTTGGGAGACATCTGGGCCATTTCCAGGTTTTAACTATAACGAGGAAAAAAAAAAAACCTGCTGTTATCTCTTATAACATTAGGATTTAGTTTTGCCTATTTAAGAAAACTACATAAAATGATATTGTGACATATATTGTCTTGTGCCTGACCTTTTTTGATGAATCTGGTGTTTATAAGAGTCATTCACGCTCTGTTATGGAACTGTAAATACATTTTTATCTCCACTTAACACTCCACTGTATGAATATATTACAAGTGAAGGACTTTTTCCCCCCACTTTGCGTCTCATAAAATCTATGAGTGTTACTGTACTTGTCTCCTGATGGATAAGTGCAAACATTTTCTAGGACATACCTAAATATAGAAATGCTGGGTCATAGGATGTGTATATATTCAAACTGATTTCCAAAGTCATCTTGCCACACTTCCGCCTGCAGTGTATCTGAGTCTGCGGTATACCTCATTGTTTCTCATTTTCAACCACACTTGATGTCACTGGTCCTTTAAATCTTGGCCACTCTTGTGTCGCTTTGCTTTGCATTCACCTGATTACCAATGAAGCTGAGTTTGTTTTCTGGCCTTTTGGATCTCTATATTTGTTAAATATCTATCCTAGTGTCTTGAATATCTCTCTATTAGGGTATCTGTCTTTCTCCTACTGTTTTTTTTTTTTTTTTAAACAAATTCTTTATATATTCTGGATAGAAAAGCTTTGTTATAAATGCATTGGAAATATTTTCATCAACTTTATAGCTTTCTTTCCCACTTTCCTCCTGATATCTTCTGATCAACACAATTACTAATCCTAATACATCCCACTTTGTCATTTTTTTCTTTTGTGATTAGTGTTTCTTGTGTCTTTAAAGAATCTTTCCACATAGTAAAAACATGAAGAGAATCCCTTATATTCTTTTCTAAAAGTTTTATCATTTTGTCTTTCACATTTCTGTCTAAAACCCACCACAGCTGATTTCTGTGTGTGGTGTTAAGGTTACATTTATTTTTCACATGGATATTTCATTGTAATAAATATAGTAAAGTCAGTATCTATGCATGTGAGGGTCTACCCTCTAGTTTCTTTTTCTTTCTTCTTCTTTTTCTCCCCTATTCTATTCCACTGATCAATTATTTGTTCTTGTCCAAATATCACACTGTTGTTACTTACTCCGTAAGACTTGATATCCAGTAGAGATGGTGGTTCTCAACCAGGGGCAATTTTGTCACACTTGTGCAACTTCTTTCCACAGATTTATTCATAGGGAACATCTTGAGAAAATGCTTGGTTTTCACAAGTGGAGGTGCTACTGACATCTAGTGGGTAGAGGCTGAGCATGATACAAAGTACAGCGTAATTCCCCCTGTCTATCCTAATGCTACAAAGAACTATTCAGTCTAAAATCCAATGGTGCCAAGGTTAAGAAATCCTATGGTAGAGTGAGTCTTTTCACTGGGTCCTTCCCCAAGAGCATCTTGGCTACTCTTGGCCCTCTACAAATCCATAAATGTTAGAATCGGTTATCAACTTCCACAAACCCATATAAACACTGTGTGATTTCGACTCCATAGTCCAGTTGTACAAGAGAAACACAATGTGAACCGAAGTGCAAAGTTCACATGCAAACTTAAATTTGCTAATAGTCACAATGAAAAAGGAAAGAGCTGAAACTAATCCTAATATATTTTAACTTATATACCCCAAATATTACCACCTCAAAAAGTAATCAATATTTTAAAATAACTGGGATATTAGACTTTCTTTTTCCATACTGTCTTTTAATTCTAATGTGTACTTTATACTAATAGCACAACTCAATTCAATTCAGAATAGCTTCATTTTTTTTTTCCTTTGTGTGATACTGGGGATTTTATCCATGGGTATTCTACCTCTGAGCTACACCCTATTTTAAAACGGGGTCTAAGTTGCAGAAGACCTCGCTAAATTGCTGAGGCTGGCCTTGAACCTGTGATCTTCCTGTTTCAGCCTCCCAAGTACTGGGATTACAGGTATGCACCACCACACTCAGCTAGAGTAGCCTCATTTCAAATGCTCAATAGTCACATATAGCTAGGGGCTCCCATGATTAGATATAATTAGTTTATGGAAAACTAATATTTTCATAATCCTGAATCTTCCAGAATAATGCCATTTATTTAGGTTCTTTACATTTTCTCTCAATAACATTTTTAAATTTTCTGTGTACAGATCTCAAACTTCTTTTCATAGATTTATTCCTAGCCAATATATGATGGTATCTTTTTATTTTTCTTCTTTTAACTAATATTTAACTGATATTTTAATTGTTGATATACAAGAATATGACTGATTTCTGTAAAGTAACCTTACATTCAGTGACCTTGTAAACATACTTATTAACTTTAATAACTTACTTTGTAGATTTATGGCAGGATTTCTGCATACATTTTGCCTTCAGGCTCATATGAGAAGGCGCATATGAAACATAAATGAATTTCATGTTTACGTGGGTCCTGTCCCCAAGAGATCTCATTATATACATGCAAATATTCCAAAAAATTAAAAAAGGAAAGAAAAGAAAAAAGAAATTCAAAACACTTCTGGTCCCAACACTTTTGGATAAAAGACACTCGACCTGTATAGTGATTGGGAATGACATCTTCCTTTACAATCATAACTTTCCCCCCTTTTTCCTTTAGCATTAGCTAGGACTTCTGATTCCACGTTAAACAGAAGTGGTGAAAGTGAAGATCTTTGTCTCATTCTGGATACTAAAATTTTATACATTTATTAATGAAGTATGGCGCTCTTTTGTAGAAATCTTTTTATTAGGGGGTTTCCTTTTAATCCTAATTTACTATGAGGCTTAAATCATAAATAGGTACTGAATTCTATCAGACTTCTTCTTCTGTATCTATTCAGTATATCCGACCATCTTTTTAATTATGCCATAACTTAGGTTGGTTTTGAATATTAAGCAAAATTTGCATTCTCAGAATAAAGCCAACTTATCATGGTTTTATATACTGCTGTATTTAGAATTCTGACATTTTCTTTAGGATTTTGGCTTCTATGTTTACAGGTAAAAATCACTTTCTTCTTATTCACATTAGAACTTAGTGTTGTGGCTATTCTGGATGGTCAAAGTGAGTTTGGGAGTGCTGGAATAGTTGTGTAAGGTTGGTGTTAGTTTTTCCAAGAAGGGTTGGTTTATGCAACAGCAAGACCATCTGGGCCTGTGGTTTTCTTTGGGCAAGTTTTTAAGTTACAAAATCAATTTATTTAATAATTATAAACCCATTTAGATAATTATGCTTGTGTAAACATTTTCCAGCTTTGTTTTCTAAGAATTTACACATTTCATCTAAATTTCCGATCTAGTTGGCATACAGGCATTCAAATTACCTTCTTGCTTTTTTTTTTTTTTTTTTTTTTTTTGTGGTACTGGGGATTGAACTCAGGGGCATTCTACCTCCGAGCTATACCCCCAGCCCTATTTTTTATTCTTTATTTTGAAACCGAGTCTCACTAAGTTGCAGAGTGCCTCACTAGGTAGCTGAGGCTGGCCGCGAACCAGGATCCTCCGGTCTCAGCCTCCCGAATGCTGGGATTACAAGCGTGCGCCACCACGCCCGGCTTACCTTCTTGCTTTTTAATGTCTATAGGATCCATATTGATCTTCCGTTTTCATTCTGAATATTGCTCATTTAGGTCTTCTTTCTTTTTATTGGCTGATCTGGCCTGGGAGTTAGTTTTATAAGGCTTTACAAAGAGCCAATTTTTGCTTTTTATCATCTTCTCTACTTTACAGATTTCTTCTATGTCATTAATTTCTGCTCTTTATCTTTTATTTCCTGCCAGGTCCTCACTCTTGTTTAATTACTGCCCTTTTCCTAACTTAATATGCATGTTTAGTTTATTGATTTTTAGCCTACTTTCTTTCCTAAAATAGGCATTTCATCTTCTTGGAACTTTTTTTTTTAAGCTCTACTATGAAATCAACTTTGTTGCTCCTTAGAAAGTAATCTTTTTTTTTTCTTTTTTTCTGTGCTTGCTTTTAAATTTTTCTTAAAACAGTTTGTTTTTATTTATTCTGTAGGTCCAGTAACTTCTTCTGTTTGTGTTTCTTAACTGTGTATTTCCTGTATTGCCCAAAATTTTTATAATACATGGGGAAAATATATGTAATGGGGAAAATAATGCTATGTAAAAAATGCTAATATGATAAATATTGTAACAGTTCAGGATATCCCATGAGCATGGAGGAAAGGTTCCTAACTAAAATAAGGCTTCAAAGAGCATAACTTATAAGCATCTTAGTTATCAAACAAAAGACTAGCAGTATAGATACTCTCACAATTTTTTAACTAAAGTACTCCAAGGAAATCCATAAAAAGACAAAAAGGAGCAATAGCTTAAGAAGACATCAGATTTTAAATGAATAGAGGGAATTGAGGAGAAATAACAAAACTGGAACAAGTGGGTAGAGCCAAGACTGTTAGGTGCAGGCTTTATATCCCATCCTCCCTGGTTCTGGCATGGAGCTTTCCTCAGCAGGTTAGGTGATGTGATTCTCAAAGTTGGAGAAAGAAGACTAGAGAAGACCTGTGCTGGAAATGATGGTTAACCTGAACTGGAAAGGATTTTAAAAATAGAGTGTATATGATATTCATGCAAGTTTACATTGGTGGCCGAGTGTTTAGGAAGTTATCTCTGTGTTTTGGGGTCCCTGAACCCCATCTATCAAGACTGTTGCATTATCTTAACATGGGAAGTGGGAAACTAAAACAGAGAGCCAATCAAATTTGCAGCATGAACTAAAGATTCAAAATAAGCTATAAGTTGTACATTTTCCTTTGGATAAAGAAGAGAAAATGAGGTGTCAATATGGGAAATGACAAAGAACAACATAGGTCCAGTAACTTCTCTGGAAAAGGTCAATCCGATCACACACACACACACACACACACACACACACACACACACACACACACATTTCACCCACCCAAATGCAATACAAGTGAGTCTGTACCAGGGTAGTTCTTCACCAGGATTAACCCTGGTGTAGTGGGCTGAGAACATGGGCACTAGACCCAGAGAAGAACATGCTCCAGTGAAATGAGGCAAATAAGTAGGAGAAAGCAGAAGAAATAGGAGTGGCGCTGTCTTTCCAAGAGTGAGTGAGTGAGTGTGTGTGTGTGTGTGTGTGTGTGTGTGTGTGTGAGAGAGAGAGAGAGAGAGAGTGTGTGTGTGTGTGTGTGTGTGTGTGTTACTGAGGATTGATCTACCTTCAAGTTATACCAAGTTACACCCCCAGCCCAATTATTTTGAAACAGGGTCTTGCTAGGTTGCTCAGAGTCACTACTTGCTGAGGCTGTCCTCAAATCTGTGATCCTCCTGTCTCAGCCTCCCAAGTACTGAGATTACAGGTGTGCGTGACCACACCTAGCTCCCCAAGCATTTGTAACAAGGCTCAAGAGAAGCTAGAGTCTCATCTAAAGTGTGAGCATCCCAAAGATTGAAATGAAGAAAGACAGCAAAGGGAGGGTAGGAAGAGGAGTTAAGATTCCTTTCTAGTGCTTTCTTGGAAGGCAAGCAAGAATTTCCTTCTCCAAAGGCAGATAAGAAAAAAGGCTTTTCTCAAAGGCAAGCACGGATTCAAATTTCCTTTTTCCAATTTGAGTTAAACATTATCTGGTAAAGTAAGTTGTCCCTGGGGAAGAAGAAACTTTTGCAAATGCCAAAATTTTAAAGCCTCTCAAATTTTAAGCATGGTTTGTCAGAGGATTACGCTTAAACAATATTGAAACTGCTCACTGAGAAGCAAACTTTCCTCATGTAAATTTTGGAGACTTTTTCCTATACACATATTGACCACATAGCTTTAAAGTTAACAATAAAATGCAGGTAACAGGGGACTAATTTCCTTTTGAAAATAAGTTTTTTCTTTGTTATATTTGGCTTAAATAGTTACTGATTATTTTCAACAAAAAAAAATCACAATGGTTTGTTTATGTATCTTTTTACTATTGCATATTCATGTTCCAGTTCCCAAGGGCCAGATGGGTGTGGTGGCTAATACCTATAATCCAAGGCAGAGACCAAAGGATCACAGGTTCAAGGACAGCCTCAGCAAGTAGTGAGACTCAGTATCCTAGCAAGACTCTGTTCAAAAAAAAGTCAAAAATAAAAACAGGGCTGGAGGTATAGCTCAGAGGTAGAATCCCCTGGGTTAAATCCTCAATCTGTCTGTCTGTCTCTGTCTGTCTGTCTGTCTCTCTCTCTCTCTCTTACTCTCTCTCTCTCTCTCTCACACACACACACACACACACACACACACACACACACACATACACACACACACAAAATGCTATTTGATTTCATTAGACTTTATTTCAGATTACAAACTTTATATTTTGGGTATCAGCATATATGTAAGGAGCTCACTCAATGAAATAGTTTCAGAGAGTTTAAAGTCTGTTTAAAATCAGTTAAAACAACTACTAAAGTCTAAAGAAGAAAAGGGTGCCAGGCTCCAGTCAAACTCATTAAAATATCACTGAATATACTGGTAGCTTATAAGGTGGCAGCTAGAATTTCCTTTGCAAAGGAAATACTGGGTGTTGTTATTTCATCTTTCTTTTTATTAAAAAAGGAATAGGTACTGGATTACATGAGTTTAAACATTTCTTCAGCTTGGAGATTGATGTACTAATTTTAATTTGCATGGGTTCTACATTGGTTATTAATATGAGTAGGTGGCATACTGTCTGTCGGGGACAAAACTATGGAATGGTGGTGGTGCAATACAATGAAATATAAAAATGCAGATTGTGTCAGTCAGCTTTCTGCTACCACAGAAAATGCACGAGATAATCAAACCTAACAGTCTCAGGGGTTTCAGTCTGTGGGCAGTTGGCCTGGTGGCTTTGGGGCCTGTGGCAAGGCAGTTTTTCATGGTGGGAACACGACAGAGGCAGCTGCTCACTTCACGGTGGCCAGGAAGCAGAGAGAGAGAGGAGAGGGACGGGGTCCCAAAACCTCCCTCAAAGGCATTCTCTCCCACCAGACCCCACATCCCAAAGGTTCTACCACCCCCCAAGAGCACCATAGGCTGGTGACCAAGCCTTTAACAGGTGAGCCTCTGGGGAACACATCCAAAGCACAATGGGGATGCAGGTATCTCACTCAGGCAAACCTTTTAGCTCCTTGCTCTTCGAGCTATGATATTTGTTTAAAAAAAGTCAAGCCACAACGATGTTTGTAAAAGCCAGCATGGTATAATTGCATGCGTTTTCTGATTTTGTGTCATTTGGGAGTCTTGAATTCCTCCCTCCCCTGATGATGGGCAGAAACACGACAAGGGAGGGAGGTGAGAAACTGAAAGTAGCATCGCACCGACTGTGCAGCTGGGCCGGTGGCAAGAGAGCATGAAGCTCGGCTCCAAAATTTAGGTCAGATCACTATGACAGATTTTCAATTTGGGTTTTAATTTATTTTTTCTTAGATGAAAGCAACGCATGGGCTGAAAATACATGGAATGAAAATTGAGGTCAAAACTCAAAGGTAAACCGGACATGGTGGTGCACACCTGTCATCCCAGGACTTGAGAGGCTGAGATAGGAGGATGGCAGGTTCAAAGACAGCCTCAGCAACTTAGCAAGATTCTCAGTAACCTAGTGAGACCCTGTTTCAAAGCAAAAAATAAGAGCTAAGTGTGTCGTTCAGAGGTAGAATGCCCCTGGGTTCAATCCCCAGTATCAACAACAACAAAAAGGCGAAAGTAAATGGTAAATGTCTATGAAAAGGAATTGGGGATAAATGGGATCCATGCAAGGCAGAAATACCCTAAGAAGGTAGAAATAAGGGTGAGATAGAGAGAAAAGAGGAGTGAGTGTGAGAGAAGAAAAAGAATAGTGAGTAGCAATGAACCCACTGGGCTCTGGAGTTAGCTGTGTGAGGCGCGGCATGCTGTCTGCGATTCTGTAAACCTGGGAGAGTAATAGTGTCTATACATCTCATGGTATTGCCATAAAATTAAATGAGCTAAAACAAATAAAATGGGCCTGGAAAGTATCGAAAAATAAACTTCAACCATCATCATTACTACCACCCTTCATAGCACCAAGGATCCAGTCATTGCTGCAGGCACTAACTCAAACCACAGTCACCTGGTCCCACTACAGGCCATGCATTATAAGGGCTGAGGACATGGCAGAGAACAAAGCAAACAAAATGGCTACTCTCCTGGAATTTACATTCTGTTTAGTGAGTAAGCAAATCAGAAACAGTAGTAATGCTGACATGGGGAGGCAGCAGAGCTGAAACCAGCAGGAGCAGAACCCCATCACTCCAACCTCTTGCACTGTCTCTCAATCCATAAAGCCAAATTGAATATTGACCAAATTGTATACTTGTCAAAAAATTAAATCTGAACTGCTTAAAACACACACACGTGTACAACAGTAAAACAATCCTTTGCTAATAACTATTGCTTTTGAAAGCAATGGAATGATAAAACATTTAAAATCACTACTAGAAATGAAGCAATTTAACAAAGACTCTCTAAATCCATACCTGTCTTGAAATGGCTTTAATTATCTAAGTTTTATGCTGGGTATGTAGAACAAAACACATTGCTCCAATAAGTCAAGTAAGAATGCAAAGTAAACTCAAAGTTATCACTCGTCATGTAACCAAATGAAGCATTCTTTAGTCTGAGAAGAGGAATAAGAAAACTTACAGAACGATTCCCCCAAAACTAATTAAGTAACCAATTTAAAATGCAGATCAAAGAACAAGAAAAATAAGGAGTACACACTCTGTCATACTCAATGCTAATAAAAAAAATTGTACCTAATCATTATTTTCAAATGTAAATTTGTAAAAATGTATTTTCTTGCATATATATATATATAACTATATATATATAACTATATCTATAACTATATCTCTTTCCTTTTGCCTCTTGGCATGCAAAGCCTAAAACCTTTGCCAATCCCTGATGTAAAGATGTAATCTCTCCCCAGATTGAAGAGAGACTCAGTACTATCTCAATCTAAGCAGATTTTTTTTAATTGACAAGAAGATGCAAAACTACACAGAAACACAAAAGGTCTAGAACAGACAAGTCAGTCTTAAGAAGAACACAGATGAAGGACTTAGACTACTAGATAACAGGACTTACTAAAGCTAAAATAATTAAAACAGAGAGGTTCTGGCAGAAGCACAGCAGTGAGACAAAATAGACTCTAAAATCAGGGCCAAAAACAACGTATACTCATTTATGACAAAATTGGCACCAAGGAACAGGGAAGAAAATGATGTTTCTAAAAATAAATGATGTTGGGTCAAATAGATGTCCATACAAAGGGGAAAAAATCCCCACTTATATACTCAACAGAAAAGGCCAACTGATAAACTAGACTAAATTAAAATTGGCAAAAGGCACAAGAAAATATAATAGAAATGAGGCACAGAATAGAAAGAGACCTGTACCTAGAATATATAAGTACTTCTACAAACCAATAAGAAAAAGACAATGCAAAAAGACAACTGACAGAAATTTCAATGTTCTTATATGGCCTTGGGTCAAAATGGCTTTCAGGAGGAGCTGGGCGTGGTGGCGAATGCCTGCAATCCCAGTACTTAGGAGGCTGAGAAAGGAGGCTTTCAGGTTTGAGATCAGTCTAAGCAACTTAGACTCTGAGCAACCTAGTAAGACCCTCTTTCAGGGCAAAATAAATTTTAAAAGGGCTGTGAGTGTAGCTCAGAGGTAGAATGCTTCTAAATTCAATCTCCTGTACTATAGAATATAATAAAATAAAGTAAAATAAAAATGACAGTTTTTAAGGGAGCTGGGGGATATAGCTCAGTGGTAATGTACTTACTTAGCATGCTTGCGACCCTGGGTTCAATTTCCAGCAACACACACACACACACACACACACACACACATACACACACACACTCTTCACCGATAAAAGCAATTAGAAATGTATTACTCCCTCTCATAAAAGAGTATTTGAGTGGCCAATAAATACAAGTGCAAATTAAATCCATGCACAAAAAATGAATTCACAGCCACAACAAAGACTGGCAAAACCGGGTGGCAACAAGGGCGCAAAATAACTGGGATACACACACACTGCTGTTGGGAATGCAAATTCAAACTTGCCTTGGAAATTAATTACCTGCCAAGGGTAAAGGACCGCATACCAAGTAAGCAGCAAGTCTACTCCTAGATCTATAGCCCACATAAATAAGCACACACGTACCAAAAAGTGCACAAGAATATTATTAGAATTATTCATAACAACCAAAATGTAATCAATGTCAATACTTCCCAGTAATAGAATGGATAAATTATGGAATATTCATAGACTGGAATATAGCAAAAGTAAACTACAGCTGCATACAATATCATGGATGAATCTAAAGGAAAATATATAAATATTCACAAAAGAATGTAAATTGTTATGGTTCTATCGCCATAAAGTTCAAAAACAGGCAAAACTACCTTATGGTGTGAGCAGTCCAGATAATGATTATTTTTAGAGGTGAGGCTAATGACCAGGAGGGGACTTTGAAGATGTTTTTAATATTCTATTTCTTGCCAGGTGTGGTGGCACAAGCTTGCAATGCCAGTATTTGGGAGGCTGAGACAGGAGGATCACAGGTTCAAGGCCAGCCTCAGAAATTTAGCAAGACCCTCAGCAACTGAGTTAAACCCTATCTCAAAAAAATAAGTAAAATGGACTGGGGTAGCTCAGAGATAGAATGCTTCTAGCTTTAATCCTCAGTACAAAAATAAAAAATAAATGGAAAAAATTCTATTTCTTGAGCAGTTTGCTGGTTGTGTTTATTTTATAATAAGTTACCCAGCTGTTCATGTAAGATCTGTGTACTTTTCTATGTATGATATACTTCAATAATAAAGCCTATTAAAAATAAAAATAAGCCGGGCGTGGTGGCGCATGCTTGTAATCCCAGCATTCGGGAGGCTGAGACCGGAGGATCCGGGTTCGCAGCCAGCCTCAGCTGCCTAGTGAGGCACTCCGCAACTTAGCGAGACCCGGTTTCAAAATAAAGTATAAAAAATAGGGGCTGGGGGTGTAGCTCGGAGGTAGAACACCCCTGAGTTCAATCCCCAGTACCGCAAAAAAAATAAATAAATAAAAATAAAAGTACTAGTAGGAGACATTCAAGCTTTTGAAGTCTTTATACGTTTTACAGAAGTCTTCATGGATAAAATATTACGTCTGTTATTTGTTTTAAAATATTCCAGGGCTGGGGATGTAACTCAGTGGTAGAGTGTGTTCCTAGCATGAACGCGGTCTTGGGTTCAATCTCCGGGACCACACACACAAAAATAAGCAAATAAAATATTCCAAGGTTCCCCCACCTCCTAAAGTGAATAAATGAAACAAAAACTGTAGAATGCAGGCAGTAGTCAAAGGGCTGGTTACAAGGAATTCATTACATTATTCTCCCTTACATATTTTAAATATCCATCAAAAATGCTAAAATATATATAGTTGTAAGTTAGAATTCTGTTGCTCCTAATTAGGCAGCCTCCAGTGCTGCATATCCGGGATGAGGTTATTATAACCCAGGTCTACAGCTCTTAATTTCAATGATTTATCTTGACAGTTGCAATTCAAGACAAACTAGTTGAGGCTGTGTCAAAACAAGATAAAATGGTCTCCTAAAATATGGTACTGACTTACTGGTAATCAAAGAAATGCAAATTGAAGCAGTAATGAGGTACCATTTTGGCTTATCAAATTGGCAAAGATTTTTTAAAATAGCAATATTCGCTGCTGCCTAGAGTTGAGCACGACAGGCATACTCATTCACTGATGGTGGGAGTACAACTCAGTACAAACATTTGGGGAAATAACATGGCAACATGATTAAGGAATCTGAAAAGTATTCAAATCTGTTGACCCAGTAATTGCATTGCTAAAAATTTAGCCTATGGAAATGAGAGAAACTGCAGACAAATAATGATGAATAAGAATGTTGTTCCAGCTTCATTTATGTTACTGAGATATTATAAACTGTCAAGATGCTCAATCCCAACGAATGGCTACATGATTTATGATATAGCCATTTAGCTAACATGAAAGATACTATTTCAGAACAGTGCTTATGAAGCCTAACACATCTGAGGAATGTACTTCTAACAACAGCAGGACACAATGTGGGGTGATTCTCAGAAAGGGGGAGACGGGTAAAGGAACAGGGAGCTCATTTTTTGTATCCTTGTTCTCACTGACAATAACTATTCTAGAAAAACGTTTAATGACAAGTAGTAATTTTTATGCTACAATGTTGAAATTTTGGGGGAGTGGTTTACTGGGGACTAAATTCAGAGACATTCTACCTGCAAGCTACACTCCAGCCCTATTTTATTTTTTATTTTGAAACAGATTCCCACTAAATTGTTGAGGGCCTTATTAAGTTGCTGAGGCTGGCCTTGTACCTGCAATCCTCTTGTCTCTGCCTCTCAAGTACTAGGATTATAGGCATGCATCATGATGCCCAGCATAATATTGAAATGTTAAAAAGTTAAGAAATTGGGAGGCCAAGATCGCAGGTTCAAGGACAGCTTCAAAAAGTAGTGAGATTCATCAACCTAGAGAGACCCTATTTCCAAATGAGAAATAAAATCAGGCTGGGGGTTTGACTCGAAGATAGACTGCCTCTGGGTTCAATACACACACACACACACACACACACACACACACACACACACACAAAGTTAAAAATTATATATATACATACATCATGGCATTAATGACATAAACATATCTGCACAGAAAAATAAAGCTTACATGGAAACACAGCAAATGATGTGGGATAGGAAAACATATATATGTATACACATATGCACACACAGTCTTCTTTAATACTAATTCCTGAGACAAGACTGGATCAACTTGGTCTCTTGATATGCCTGATCTCAGCTGCTCATTAGAACAGATACCTTAAATTTGTCCTGCTCATAGGCCAGAAATTTGGTAAAGGGAGTAGAAAAGATTTACGATGGATTCAGCAGAGCCTGAAGAGATCAAGCATATCAACTGGAATGCAGAACAGTGTGGCCAGAACTTGAAGAATCATGTCCATCAACAAGTTACTCACAAAAGGAAACAGAAGAGAAGAGCCTGACCTCCTCCTAGCAACCGCATTAGAATTCGGGAAGAAGTCACCCGAGAGAAGGAGTACAAGGAAGGTGCAACTGCAGAGAGAGATGAGCGCAAGAAGGCTGGGAAGGGCAAGGCGCACCCAAGGTGGCCAAGAGCGCTAGCAGCAGGATGCACTAAAGAGGGATGACTGCCTAGGAAGATAACCAGGCAAGGGCAGAAACAGAAGGTCTACTAGAGGCAGAGGGAGACAGAGAGGACATGCCACATTTACACTGCAGATATGAAGCAATGTTTCTCCATCTTTTGAAGGTTCGGAGAGACGGAGCAGTTGCTGTGTTGAATAAGGCAACATTTCAGTGTGAAAATGACCTGTGTACTGAGAATCACTAACCCAGAGATAATATGGGAATGCAAAGAAAAGGACAAAGAAATGAGAAAACAAAGAAAAGATGGTTAATAGGAAGAGAGATTAATAAAGAGCTGATGATAAAATCAAAGCAATTTAAGGAGAATAAACAAATGATAAGATTTCTGGAGGAAGAAAGATCTCACTATTAAATCACAAGGGGGTACTCTTCTATACCTTCTATCTGGGGGAAGATCTATCTGAAAAACCTAAGACCGCCACCACAAGGTGAACAAGAGAGGTCACTATCTATAGGATAAGGAATAAAAGTCAAAGAAGCAAGGTCATAAAAATCAGTAAGTAGATGACCATAGTATAGTCTAAACCAGATGCCAACACAGACCCCCATCACTTAAAGAAACACATCGACCTGGATGTCCGAGGATATTGACAAAAAAGCAAAATGTCTGGCAATGTTCCTGTAGTCAAAGTCTATCCATCATTCCTGCAGCAGACACAAATAAACAGTTGGACATAAAGTGTGCACAAGAGAAGGGAATGAAAAGGATAACTTGGTGTAGTCAAAATGCAACTCATGAAACTACTGAGACAGTCAGTGTAAAAGGATTATGGGGCAGCTACTAACTATAAAGCCCTAAAATCAACAAACCGTACAGCACATCTTTTTCTCCAGAAATATTATTTATACTAATTTCTGAGTTCAATTCCCAAATATTATAGTAACATCTCCCTTCCCGGAGAATTGTTTAAATGCAAAAATGTTGTAGTCCAGAAAAGTTCAGATTATTTGTAACCCATCAATTAACCTCCCTGTGCCTAAACTTGGCTTGGCAGAAAAACAGAGACCGGAATCAACAGAAGGTGACTCAGTCCTTGAAGTAAGGCTATAAAGTTTCCTCCCTCGAAAGCTCATTAGCGACAAGATGTACCTGTGTGTACAGCTCTCTACCTCACGTCAGATGCATAAGAAAGTGAATCTGAAATGACAGCAAGATGAGCCTGGAAAAAGAAAGGTAGATGGCACTTGCCATACTGACACTAAAGTGCTAATAATTAATTCAAAATCCCTCTGTATATAATGTGGATTAGTTACTAAATAAAACATATCATGGACAGACTTGTCAAAAGAGACTGTAAGTTCCTCTCCTGAGTCATCCCCACTGCAATAACCGATGAAAAGAAAAAGAAAAATTAAATAGATACAGCTGATTACAACATACAATGAAGGGGCCTTGTGACCAGGAACTGGACCCCAGCTATCTGTGAGAGCCCACTCGGGAACAAAACTAACACTTGCTCGAGATGTGCCTATAAACCAAAATTCCAAAGGAGGTTTGCTAATCTAACATTTCAAAAAGACAACTAACATGCTCTACAGAGAAAACAACTTTAGTGAAAGAAAAAGAGATAGGCTGACAGCTTCAAGAGGTCAGTGGAAGACATGACGCCATAAAGACGAAAACGTTCCCAAATAAACTTACAAATTCAAAACATTCTAAAATCACAAAGGTGTGTGTGTGTGTGTGTTTTAACTGAGGATTGAACTCAGGGACATTCGGCCTCTGAGCTATACCCCCAGCCCTATTTTATTTTTTATTTGGAAACAGGGTCTTGCTAAGTTGCAGAGAGCCTTGCTAAGTTGCTGATGCTGGCTTCAAACATGTGATCCTTTTTGTCTCAGCCTCCCAAATACTGGGATTACAGGCGTGTACCGCCATGCCTAGTTGTGTACATGAAAATTTAAAAACTAACTCTAAAATATGAAAATGCAATAAAGGGCTAGGCATAGGCAAAAGAATTTTGTAGAAAAAGAACATTGATAGAGGTATCTTTTATGTTAGATATCAAGACTTACTATAAAGTGACACTAAGTTGGTGTGGTAATGTGACAAGGTAGAAAAATGAACCCATATAACATAATAGAAAGCTCAGAAACAGATCCATTTAGATATGGCAACTTGATTACAACAGGTAGCCATTACAAATCCTTAGGATAGAATTATTCAACAAATGATGTTGGTCCAAGTAATTATCTACACACACACACAAAAAAAATCTTATATCATACGTTAAAAAATAAATATAAGCACATTCAAGTATGTATATGTATATACATATGTACAGATCTTAAATCCCTAATAAAAAGCATTGCCAAATTGATGAAAATCATAAGCATCTCTCAAAAAAAGTTATGGTAAAGAGCCAAAACAAGTATTTCCCAAAAAAAAAGTGGTTGACAAAAGCATCACAAATTATTTTAAAATCACAAATAAGTAAGTCCACATTAAGGCACCTGAAAGATGTTCAGAGTAGCAATGTTCATGATAAACACAAACTGGAAACAATCTTACTCAATGTTCATCAACAGATGAATGAATTTAAAAAATCATGACATTTTCGATGGAATTCTAAAGAACAATGAAAAAACTACTATTGCTACATACAGTGTGGGTTGTTCTGTTCAATTTTGTTTTGTATGTATGTGATACTGGGGATGGAACCAAGGGCTGTTCTACCTCTGAGCTACACACCCAGCCATATTCTTTAATTTTATTTTGAAACAGGGTCTTGCTAAGTTACTATACACCAGCCTCAAACCTGTAATTCTCCCGGTTTTAGCCTCCCAAGCACTGGGATTACAAGCATGCACCACCATGCCCAGCAATGTGGATAAATTTGATAGACATAATGCTACATAAAGAAACTAGACTATAAAAAGAGTGCTTCAAATGATTCAGAATAATGGTTACCAGTAGAGGTGGGAGAAGACAGGGAAGGGAAGAGGTTTTTGAGGTATTATACAGGTGAAATGACTTCATAAAAATTTATCTAGCTGTACACTTAGGATTTGTATACTTTTGTGATGCATATTTCATAAAAATAAAAATTAACACTAAAAGTAAAACTTAGAGCCAGGTGTGGTGGCACATGAATACTGTAATCTCAGTACTTGGGAGGCTGAGACAGGAAAATCATAGGTTCAAGGCCAGCCTCAGCAACTTAGCAAACCCCTGTTTCAAAAATAAAATGTAAAACATGGCTATGGGTGTCGGTCAGAGGTAGAATGTCTCTGTGTTCAGCATCCAGTACCCAACCTCCCTAAAAATCAGACTTAGATATGTTATTGTTTATAAAGTTGCCTAATGATAGAATATTGATATCTAGAGTTGGTAAAAAAAAATAATGTGTATAAATTACAAGACTATGTGATACAACCTGATTACAGGGAAAATTTGATAATACCTATTAAAAACCCTTATAATTATAACATCTTGCCCCAGAAATTTTTCTTCTGGGATTTAAAGTAAATAACCAGAAATACATGTAAAAAGGTGCATAAATTCTCCCACTGACATTTAATACTATATGGGTTAAGAAAATCATGACAAACTCACTTGGTGATTGACTATGCAGCAATTAAACCTGATGTAAGCCAGGCATGGTGGCACACACCTATCATCCCAGTACTTGGGAGGCTGGGACAAGAGGATTGAAGTTTCAAGGAATAGCTCAGCAACTTAGCGAGATCCTCAGCAACTTAGTGAGAACCTGTTTCAAAATAAAATAGGCCAGGAGGTATGGCTCAGAAATAAAATGCCCCTGGGTTCAATCCCCAGTACCAAAAAAAAGCCTGATATAATAGATCATGATATATTTCCTAAGTGAAAGAAAATCAATAAACCTACACTTCTACTTTAGGAAAGGAGAAAAAGAAGGGCAATTTAAACAAAAACCAAGAAAAGAAATAATAAGAGCAATTTAAGTTAAAGCAAAAAGGAAAAAAAATAATAAAAGAGCAGAAATCAGTGAAATTGATCATTTAAAAACCTCTAAAAAATTAATAAGATCAAAACTTGGTTCTTGGGAATAAAAAAAAATCAATAAAACTAACAAGCCTCTAGCCAGACTAATTGATAAAAAGGAGAGAAATATAAATTACCAATATCAAAATGAAGAGAGATCACTAATACTGATCTCAGACAATTTATTTGTGTGTGTGTATGTGTGTGGCACTGGGGATTGAACCCAGGGACATTCTACCTCCGAGTTACACCCCCAGTCCTATCTTTTATTTTGAAACAGGGTCTCACTAAGTTACAGAGTGCCTCACTAGGTAGCTGAGGCTGGCTGCAAATCCAGATCCTCCAGTCTCAGCCTCCCAAATGCTGGGATTACAAGCGTGCGCCACCACGCCTGGCTCAGACAATTTAAAAATGGGGGAATTTTACAAAAAAAACTATGCCACAAATTTGATAATATGGAAAAAATGAACAAATTCCTTGAAGACAAACTATCAAAATATACACAAGAGGAAACAGATAATGTGAATAGACTTGTATTTATTTACAAAAATGGAAATCAATATTTGGTAACAATTCAAAACAGAAAGCACCAGGCCCAGATAGGCTATTTGCTGAATTCTACAAAACACCTAAGAAATAATATCAATTAATCATAATTGCTTCCAGGAAAAAAAAAAAAAAAAAAAGCAAAAGAAGACTTTCAAACTCATTCCTCATTCATTCTGAGGCCAGCATTGTCCTAATACCAAAATCAGATAACAGGGTTTCAAAAAACAAAATTAGAGACCAATATCTCTCATGAACATCCATACAAAATATCCTCAACAAAACTTTAGCAAATTAAGTGCAACAATGTAAGAAATAACTATGTATCTGATAACCAGCCGGGATCTATTTCAGGTGTGCAAAGCCAGTTCAACCATTGTTGAGTGATTAAAAACTCATTCAACATCCTATATCAACAGGTTAACAGAAAAATCATATGATCATATCAATTAATGCAGAAAAGCATTTGACAAAAGACACCTATTATGATAAAATTCTCAGCAAAGTTGGAATAAGGGAAACTTCCTCAGCACAAAAGGAAATCTGTAGAGAATCTACAGCTAATACCAAACTTAATGGCAAGAAACTAAACACTTTCTTCTTAAGATTAGGAATAAGGCAAGGATGTGCCTTCTTACCACTCCTATTTAACATCATCTGGAAGACCTAGCTAATGCAATAAGACATTAAAAGGAAATAGAAAATACATTGAATGAAGGGAAGAAGCAAAATTATCTTTACTTTATATTGTCTACTTAGGAAATCCCAAAGAATGGACATTTAAAACTAATAAGCAAGTTAATAAGGTTGCAAGAAGCAAGGTTAATATACAAAAGTCAATTGCTTTCCTATACATCACCAATGAATAATTATAATTTGAAAGGGAAAAAATTTACAACAGAGAAAGTGGGGGGCTTTGATAAAAATTTAACAAAACTCTGTACAGGATCTATATGTAGAAAACTATAAGAAATCAAAGAAGAGCTAAATAAACAGATATTCTGTGTTCAAGAATGGGAAGACTCAATATTGTTAGATGTCACTTTTCCCTAACTTGATGTATAGAATCAATGCAATCTCAATCAAAATCAGGTCTGACCACCTTCAAAAAATGACCACAAAGAATGACTACCTTCACCCTGGAAAAAATAGCAAAGATGCACTTAAATTGTGATGGATTATAAATACACAGATGAATCTACTCTCCTAAGGATTTTCCAGTGGTCTTCAGCATCTACCAGGTAACTTCAAATCGCATAAAATCAAAAGATGGTAATTTTCTACTGTGGTCCAGGAACAGAAAAGAAGAGACATGTTCTTTATGGTAAGTAATATAAATCTTTAGTTAGCTTTCAAAGTCAACAATTAACAGGCAAGGGTGAGTGAAAATGAAAATAAATGCTTTCTTGAGATACTGCACAAGGTTGGGGTCTCCCTACATCTCTCAATGAGGTTCACATATGAGGAGAAGAGATGACTAGCAGAGCACCTTCAATGTTTTGTGTGTGTGTGTGTGTGTGTGTGTGTGTGTGTGTGTGTGTGTCTGTTGCCGGGGATTGAACCCAGGGGTGTTCTACCTCTGAGCTACACCCCTAGCCCTATTTTATTTTTTTATTTTGAAACAGGGCCTTACTAGAGGGTCTCACTAAATTGCAGAGGCTGGTCATGGACCTGCAATCCTCCTGTCTCAGCCTCCCAAGTACTGGGATTATAGGTGTGCACCGCCACATCTGCCGGGCTTCCTTCAGCTTTTTAATACAGGGAGAGAGGGGGGAAGAGGAGGGGAGGCCAGAAAGAAAAACAAATTCCAAAGCTAGAAAAATATCTCACCAGGAAGACTCTTATACTGGTAGAGAGAAAGCTAATAAACTCCAAAAGTTACTCTATGAATGTGATTTCCAACATCTCTACCTTGTCTCAGGCAAAGCACATTCCCCCACTGTGTGGCTAGACACAGGGAAGTTGCAAATGGCTGAATATAAATGGGACTTATTTCAATCCAGTATCTCAGACTATGAAGGCACTAATGACATATTTTTTTTACTCCTAGGAAGGTAAATGGATTCTTGCACATCGACCCGCTTCTTATGGGCCCACATCACAGAAGCAAGTTATTTTCACGTTGCCATAAATCACACAGAATCCATACAGTTTCTACTATCTTCATTTCCCAAATGTACTAATAAAGGTTTTCAAGTGTCAGTTTGAGAAAGTGCTTCCTTCTTTCTGGTTTCAATAAGCAAAAGAAATTAGTTTCTGATCATTCTTTTTTAATTTCCCTTCCTCTTAAACTCTTCTTTTCATAAATCAAACACGATAATGCTCATAAAAGGGTGCAATTCTAATCTCCAAAATGGCAATTGCTACACTAAAAATTTTAAAGTAAGCCTTGAGATGAATGGCCATGAATGATTTCATTTGGAAGAAATTTAAAAGGATGAAACCTACTGGTTGGCAAGAAAAAAAATGCCCATTAGTCTCTGAGTGATGGGAAGCTAAGGAGTTCTTAGATGTCCTTCGTGGCAATGAGTCTCAACCATTTAAAACCCCAAATCACTTCTGATAAACATGAAAACTTTCCTTTAATGCTACAATAGTCCCCCTGCTCCTTATGCAGAGGGACCGTATTCCAAGACACCCTCCTAGGTGGATGCCTGAAATCTTGACTAATACTGAACTCCATATATGGTGCATTTTTTCCTTATACCTACATACACAAATTTAGTGCCTTTTCCACCTTAACCAAGCACTTATCAAGTACTAAGGCTGCTAACTTCTGCAGTTTAATGTACCGCAGAAAAACTAGCACAAAATTATTTTAACTTCTTCACAATTTCATAAATAGGAGACTCCCTCCTGTCATAGATCTTAGCAACCTCAGCATTATGATTCTTTTTTTCCTTTTGAGAATTTTCACCTTTTCACTTAAAGGAAGCACTTCATGGCTTCTCTTTGGCGTATCTAACTTTCGAGAAATCAGTACTCTTGTGCTTTGGGAACGTTATTAGGTAAAATAAGGATTACTGGGACACAGACACTACAATACTATGATAGTCAAACAGATAACTCAGACGGCAACTAAATGACTAATAGGTGGGTAGTACATGCCGTGCAGACACTCTGGACAAAGGGACGAATTATATCCCAAGTGGTAATGTATTCTACACAGAATGGCACATAATTTGAAACTTATGAATTGCTTATTTCTGGAATTTTCCCTTTAATACTTTTGGAAAGCATCATGGTAACTGAAACCACAGAAAGTGAAACCTCAAATAAAGGAGATCTACTATATTTGAAATTCCAAAGAACATTTCATTAAAAAACAAATTGAAAGCTATGGTTAATTTTGAAATTTTTTTTTAAATCACCTGGGCACCCTCAGAGTACTGCTTCCCTACTTCTCTGCCAGCTGAAAATCCGTGATCTATGCAAACTAGATTCTCTGTGTGTCTGTTTGTCTGTCTGTCTTCTGTCTCTCTCTCTCTCTCTCTCTCTCTCTCTCTCTCTCTCTCTCTCTCTCTCTCTCTCTCTTTCTCATAAGCCTTGTTAAGTAACTTTAGTTCCCACTTGATGTCCAGAACTAATATCAACTTTTTTTTATTGGTGACACAGAGCTACAGCCTCGACCTCTTTTATTTTTTATTTTGAGACAGGATCTAGCTAAGTTGTCCGATTGGCTTCAAACTTGCAATCCTCCTGCCTCATCCCACTGAGTTGCTGAGATTACAGACAGACATGTGCCACTGCACCCAGCTCTAACACCAATTTCTTTAAATCCTACTGACACTGCTGAATGTAGAATGAACGTGCACATAAGTCACAGTAACTTAAGACTCCTAAGGCACTGACAAAAGCCATTAGTCTAAAAAGCAAAAATAAACACACTCCTCCTGAGACACACAAAGATCAACTATCTCCTAATTCTTCCTCTCTACTATCTGTCCATGTTTATGTCTTCCACACTTCAAACCAACAAATAGCACCCCCAGCTGGACAAACCTCAAAGCTTCCTGTCTCCCTCCCAGGATACCATTTGTTGTCTATTTCTTACAAACACGATTGTGATTTGCCTTCTACATCCACCAAACCACTGAGACTACTTTGGTAACAGGTATCAATAGCCACCTATATGTCAAATACTTGTTTTGACTCCCCCCACTCAAATTAACTGGGGGATTAAATTAAATTATCACATTTCCTTCTTCCTAATTTCCTTAGGTTTATTTTGCTGTGACTTGTCTAACTTTTGGATTTAATCATTAGTTCACTGATGGTAGAGTGCTAAACACCTATCAATCCCCTTTCTCTCCTTCTTCCTTATGAGCAAGGTGCCTAAACTACTTGGCTACAGCAGTATACTCAGCTAAAAGACTTTTGCCAGTCTCCTTCTAGTAGAATGTGGCTGAGGTACTAAGTTTTGGGCAACAAGATATAAATGGAAGTTATGCAAATCATCATAAAAAAAAACAGATGTTCCCTTCATGTACCCATCCTACTCAAAATCAACATTGTAATGTCAACATGAGGACTGGAGCTCTTAGCAACCATTGTGGACTGACTGTGAAATAAACTTCAGGAGGAAAGGCACATGTTGAGTGTCAAAGCAGAAAAGAAAGAACCTGCATCTCTGATTAGAATGTGACGTCACCATGGCATCCCCTCGCTCACATACGCTCAGGCTTCTGTGACATGGGAAGAAAAGGCATTCCCAGCCTGATTAGTCCACTCACTATTGGGGAAATCTCTGTTATACATAACTGATCTGAATCTCAAATGATACATTCCACCCTTGGTTCTGTGCTGGATATTGTTACACAATATTCTTATTTTCAATGTTTCATGAATATCTGTCATTGCAGTTTCCACCTCTTTCACCTAATGTAAATTAAAAGTTACTCTTTTGAATTACCAAGAGGTTGGGCTTTACTTGCTTATACTTTTGTTGTTCTTGCCACAGAATATTCAGTGGCAGTAGCCTATAAATCTCATATATTTATTTTCTTTCTTTCCTGCCACAGAACAGGAGCCTTAGCTGCATTATTCCCTGGTCCCCAGTGACTAGAATAATTATTACCAGATAGTAAGCACTCAATAAATATGTGTTGAGTGAATGAATACAGTTTGTGCAGCTCCGATTTTTTAAACATTTGTTTATGGTCTAGTATATTGTCTCATGCACATATAAGAGGACATCATTTGAAAATCACAGGGAAATTCCATCAATTTTAGAGGAAGGCAATCCATCATTATCAAAAAATAACAGAACAAGGTAATATCATGGGATGGGAAAATATTTATGTTGCAAAGGAGATATAAAAAATAGAGACAAAACTTATACATATTGTATGATTATAACAATGTGTATACCCAAAAATCAAATTTATATATGTATAAATACATACTATAAAGATAACAAAAGAGAATTAAGTAATGCTGTACTAGATACTATAAATCTGAAATATGCAAGAAGACATTTTTTTAAAAAGATCATAGAAAACACATACCCAGCACATTTTAGGAACTATCATATGACTAGTTAATTAAAAATGATGAGACAATAGTAACACAGGCATCTCCCAGCTGACAGCAGTAATCTGTTCATGAAATCTGACAGTATGCATAAATGTGCTGAATGAAGCATATTTCCCATTATTTTACATAGGAACTGTTAAAATGTGTAACACATCAACTCAAAACCTCTAAAGAATTTCTTAAAATGGAATTAAAACAGGGTAAAATGTCTGTATGTGAAAACAATTGTTGTATTAGTCTATAAAATATGTAAGACACTGCTTCCAGATCTAACAACTGGAAATGAGCAAGGTCAACAGCAACTTCTCCGTACAGGAAAGTGGCCTCTCACTCAGTGCTGGCACCAAGCAAATCCCCCTGATGATACTTAGTCAACTTTTCACATCACTCACAACTGACTCTGATGGTCTACCAGTTGTATTTGAGATGCCATTCAAGATTTTCCGCATATGGTTTTTAGGAAATAAGGACCAGTTTAAAACACCATACTGTGAAATTCCTAGGCTACATGAAATCAGTATTGAAAGCAAAAGGATGTCTTTGTGTGGTGGCATATGCCTATAATCCCAGCACTTGGGAAGCTGAGACATGAGGATCGCAGGTTCTAGTCCAGTCTCAACAATCTCGCAAGACCCTCAGCAATTTGGTAAGATCATTTTTTCCAAATAAAATAGGGCTGGGGGGCTAGCTCAGAGGTAGAATGCCCATGGGTTCCATTCCTAGCACCACAAAAATAAAGAGAAGGAAAGAGAGAAAAAGAAAGAAAACAAAGAAGTGTTCTACTAAAAAGCCAATAAACTACAGGCAGGTGATCTGCAAGGTACTGTCTGTATTTGGAAAAGATGTCTGTTCTTATATTCTTTACATGACCCAATGATAAATGAATCAAAAGCCAAATGCTAGATAAAATTCAATTAATTTGTTACTAGCCAGATCTTCAAAACCATCACTCATTTTTTTGAGTCATTGTGTGTCACTACTATTCAAGCCACAATCTACTCAGGGCTGACCTCAATACACAGCTAACTTCACATAAAAGATATTTATCAAAGGGAAAAAGAATTCAGTCCAGAAAGTTGCCCTCCCAAAAGATATACTTTTCTGTGTATTAGGTCATCTGGACCATCAAGATGTAAAAACTTCTGGAATAAATTATCATCTGCTATATTAATGACCTATATAAAATTGTAGCAAACTTTTAGAGATAAATACAATTATAAAATATAATTGTTTTCTGTAATGTTATCCCAGATTTGGTTTGTTTTTCATGGAAACTGGAAAATATGACAAAATATCATCCATGACCAAACAGTTACACATGTTTCGATGTTTAATTTTTAAATTATAATTAACAGAATTCACTGTGGTACCTCCATATATGTGTATATTATGCATTGATGATGTCCCTCTACCCTTGCCTGTTTTTGTTTAACAATTTTTAAATTTAAAAAATCTAG
>PVLC010005749.1:27391-55994 GCA_004027655.1 Graphiurus murinus
GCGCATGCTTGTAATCCCAGCATTCGGGAGGCTGAGACCGGAGGATCCGGGTTCGAGGCCAGCCTCAGCTACCTAGTGAGGCCCTCTGCAACTTAATGAGACCCGGTTTCAAAATAAAGAATAAAAAATAGGACTGGGGGTGTAGCTCGGAGGTAGAATGCCTCTGAGTTCAATCCCCAGTACCACAAAAAAAAAAAAATCTAGTTAAGCCAGGCGTGGTGGTGCACGCTTGTAATCCCAGCATTCAGGAAGCTGAGACCGGAGGATCCGGGTTAGTGGCCAACCTCAGCTCTCTAGTGAGACAATCCGCAACTTAGTGAGACTCGGTTTCAAAATAAAGAATAAAAAATAGGGCTGGGGGTATAACTCGGAGGTAGAATGCCCCTGAGTTCAAACCCCAGTACCGCAAAAAAAAAAAAAAAAAAAAAAAATCTAGTTAATATTTACATCAAAAAATGCTTTTACAGTTTCTGTCAAATGATTGTTTTTAGAATCACAGAATTATTTCAACAGATTTTGAAAGCTCTATTGGTGGTTTATGCACTATTAACTTGTGGATAGCTTAATCGTTAAAGTTATTTATCATTTTTGCTGTAGTGCGTGTGTGTGTGTGTGTGTGTGTGTGTGTGTGTGTGTGTGTATGTGTGTGTTTTGCTGGGGATTGAACTCAAAGGCATTCTACTTCTGAGCTACACCCCTAGCCCTATTTTCTTTTATTGGTTTATGTTTCAAATAAGGTCTCACTAAGTTGCAAAGGGTCTTGCTAAGTAGCTGAAGCTGGCCATGAACCTGCAATCCTCCTGTCTCAGCCTCCCAAGTATTGGGATTACAAGCATGTACTACGACGCCTGTCTATATCTTCTTTTTTATATCTTCTTTGCAACATAAATATTTTCCTATCCCATGATATTACCTTGTTCTATTACTTTTTGATAATGATGGATTGCCTTCCTCTAAAATTGATAGAATTTCCTTTGTTTTTGTTTTTTTTTAAATGATGTCCTCTTATATGTGCATGAGACAATATACTAGACCATAAACAAATGTTTAAAAAATCGGAGCTGCACAAACTGTATTCATTCACTCAACAAATATTTATTGAGTGCTTACTATCTGGTAATAATTATTCTAGTCACTGGGGACCAGGGAATAATGCAGCTAAGGCTCCTGTTCTGTGGCAGGAAAGAAAGAAAATAAATATATGAGATTTATAGGCTACTGCCACTGAACATTCTGTGGCAAGAACAACAAAAGTATAAGCAAGTAAAGCCCAACCTCTTGGTAATTCAAAAGAGTAACTTTTAATTTACATTAGGTGAAAGAGGTGGAAACTGCAATGACAGATATTCATGAAACATTGAAAATAAGAATATTGTGTAACAATATCCAGCACAGAACCAAGGGTGGAATGTATCATTTGAGATTCAGATCAGCTATGTATAACAGAGATATCAGGCTGGGAATGCCTTTTCTTCCCATGTCACAGAAGCCTGAGCGTATGTGAGCGAGGAGATGCCATGGTGACGTCACATTCTAATCAGAGATGCAGGTTCTTTCTTTTCTGCTTTGACATTCAACATGTGCCTTTCCTCCTGAAGTTTATTTCACAGTCAGTCCACAATAGTTGCTAGAGCTCCAGTCAGCCAGGTAGAAAGTGGTCTTAACTCACTTACCTGTGAGGAAGCCAAGGCTTTCAGAGGTTCAGTAGTTTGAGCCAACGTTATCTAGCTTGAACAGTGCCATACAGAGTCAATGCGTCCACCATGCTGATGTTCTGAGAAGCAGAAGGACTTCCGTGGGGTTCTAGTCCAACACTTTGACAAGGTAACCTCTAACTGTGAAAACAACCTCTGCCTGGGACTCTGCCAGCAAGAAAATTAAGAGCTATATCCAGCTTTCTTGGTCCAAAAGTATTTCTAGCACCCTGAGGTCAATCAAAGATATGCATGGGTTGTAATCCCAGTACTTGGGAGGCTGAGACTGGAGGATCCAGGTTCGCAGCTAGCCTCAGCTACTTAGTGAGGCCCTCCACAACTTAGTGAGACCCTGTTTCAAAATAAAGAATAAAAAATAGGGCTGGGAGTGTAGCTCGGAGGTAGAATGCCCCTGGGTTCAATCTCCAGTACCGAGAAAAAAAAAAAAAAAAGAAAACAAAGATATGCATGGGGCAAGGGTGGAGGCCTCTCTGCCGCTAAGACAAGGTTGTTTTCAGCAGTAGTTGCGATGTCTCCACAGGGGTGCAATTGCTAAGCCTGCCAATTTATATTCTACTGTGGCTTTGGATGTTTGTCCTGCAGTGATGAGTCTTTCTGATAGGATGCCTAATGCTTGGGACTTTGTAGATTCTTCCTATAGATCCCACCTCATTGATTTTTCTTTTTTTAAGTCTCAGTCTCAATCCATATGTCTAGACTCACAAAGCCATCCATGGAGGAGTTAGAATGTTCAGCTATACAAACTAAGTCACCCAATGAGGCCTCCCAGAAGCCTTGCTCAACTGGTAACACAGCGTCGAATCATTTCATTCCAACTAAGGTTGAGGTTTGTTTGTTTTTGATACTGGGGATTGAATCCAAGGGCATTGCACCTTCAGAACTACATCCAGCCCTTTATTTTTTTATTTTGAAACACCCTCACTAAGTTGCTGAGACTGGCCTTGAACTTGCAGACCTCCTGTGTCAGCCTCCACAGTACCTGTATTACAGGTGTGTGCCACCATGCCCAGCGTACAGCAGGTTTAATTGCTGCACAGTCATTCATCAAATGGGCTTGTCATGATTTTCTTAACCAATATCTTTTATGCCAAGTATCTTTTCAGACACTTCTTGGCCATTTGAATATTCATTGTTTAATGTAAATATTGTGCTTTATATCTTTTTTCCACTACTATTTGGATCACTATTTTCTTATTGATTCATACACATTTAAAAATATATTCTAAGTAGGTGTGGTGACACATGCCTATAATTCCAGTCCTTGGAAGGCTGACACAAGAGCATAACAAGTTCAAGGAGAGCCTGAGCACTTAGCAAGACCCTGTCCCAAATTTTTTTAAATTAATAATAATAATAATAATAACAACAACAACATCAATAATAGGCTGGGAGCCAGGTGTGGTAGTGTGCACCTGTAATCCCAGCACTTGGGAGGCTGAAACAGGAGGATCACAGGTTTAAGGAAAGTCTCAGCAATGTAGCGAGACACTCAGAAAACTAGTGAGACCTTTTTTCAAAACAAAAAATAAAAAAAGACTGAGGACATAGCTTGGAGACAGAATGCCCCTGAGTTTAATTCTCAGTACCACTAAAAAAACAAACAAATAACAGGGAGCTGGGGATATAGCTCAGTAGTAGAGTGCCCGTGGATTCAATCTCCAGCACCACAAATCAATAAACATATAAAAATATATTCTGTATATAAGTCCTTTGTCATATATATCTTCTGAAGGTATCTTCTCTCAATTTATCTTGGCCAGCATATATATGTACCAAATAGAAATACACACATATGTGTACCAAACAAGAAAACAAAAGAATTTCCATAAAGATCATTTGTAATAGTCAACACTGTGAAACAATTCAAATGCCCATCAATGTTAAAAACACTAAACAATGTGTGGAATAGTCATTCTATACATCAATAAAAAATTAATGAAACATTGTTATTTATAACATCACACCGGAATCTCAAAACAGAGTATTGAGTAAAAAAAGTCAGACATAAAAACATATAATAAATGGTTTGGTTTATATAAAGTTCAAAGATAGGCAAAACAAAAATAAATTAAAGGGCCGGGCGTGGTGGCACACGCTTGTAATCTCAGTTCTTGGGAGGCTGAGACAGGAGGATCCGGGTTCACAGCCAGCCTCAGCTACTTAGTGAGGCCCTCAGCAACTTAGTGAGACCCTGTTTCAAAATAAAGAATAAAAAATGGGGCTGGGGTTGTAACTCAGAGGTAGAATGCCCCTGGGTTCAATCCCCAGTACCACAAAAAAATAAAAATAAAAATGTTAATAAGTCCAGTAACAGGTGAAAGAATCTGGTGGTAGAAGTTAGTTTATAGTCGTTCATGTAAAAAAATACAGTTGCAAAAATATGTATGATAGGATCTCATTTTTACAAGTCAAGCATACACACACACACACACACACACACACACACACACACACACACAACCATGCTTAAAAACTGACAGATATAAAGCAATACAGAAACTGTTTACTTTTGAATTCTGGTACAGGGTGAATCATCTTATTTTCTTTGTTATGGCAATATTTATCTTCTAAAGTGGTTTTTAGCAGGCATGCTTATGGAATTTTTTAAGCAGATAAAAGAAAATATCTTTAATTTCTTAATTAAATACCCTCAGTCCCTTTGGCTCAAAAGGTCCCTAGTCATCACAGTCATATGTATTGGTTACTCCCCCCACTTCCGCTCTACCAATTCATCCCACTGCACAACAGCTTCCACTCTGAGCACCGCATTACAGTTGTTTTGCTTTGTTTAGTTTTTACATAGTCATTAAAGACCAACTAGTAAATGGAGTTTCTTTTTCATCCTACCTTGATCTTTATCTTTCTGAAAACTTCTTTCCTTGAATTGTAGATGATACATCATACTTGTATGGAATTGAAGCAAGGTCTTTTTTCAGATTCTTTCCAGACTCACTCTCTATGCCCTGCCCTTCACCTTGAAAAGGTCAACAATTTTGTTCCCTAAGGCTCCTTCTCTAGGCAACTTCTATCCCCATCTTTGCCTCAACTACAATCCACTGCTGAAGAGAGAACTTTCAAATTTACCTAGTCATACTCCAACATTCCCCTCGGCCTCTACCTCATATAAGCAATTTCCTACTAGACATTATCTGACTCCTCAACATGAACCTTAGATACAATACATGCATATTTTCCTAAAACAAGCTTAGATATAAGTCAGATCTGGATGGAGAAACCTACATCACTATGAAATTTGCTAGAACTGGAGAGAAACAGCCAGCTTGCAGAGACTGGCTGTGGAGGATGCTGTGAGAGATCAAGCATAACAGTCTTGCTCTGATTTTAGCAGTGACTAAAACCACGATATCATTTTAGCCAAGCAGAGCAGGGTGAGACAGCATTAAATCCAAGTTTCGTGGAAGCAATACCCTTAAGAGACCTTTGCCTATGGAGAGGGCTCCCACAGGTCATGGGAAGGTAAAAGGCCAAGCCTTTAAATGGGGAAAAGGGAGCTGATAATAAGAAACGGATATCTAATCCAGCCAGATGGGCTCAAGAATAGACTTGATTTCATGTCAATGACATGAGGTGGAAATAAAATAGGTCAATAAGCAGGGGATAGTGAGATCAATGGAAAAGAGACTAGCTTATCCTCAAAGGGAGAGAAGGAAGAAGATATAATGTTTCACTGACTCTCAGGGACTCTAGAACTCCCAAATGCATCATTATTTTATCTCTCTCTTTCATGAAAGCAACGATGCTTCCACTTAAATATAATAAGCCTTCTCTGGTTGCATCCAATTTTACAAGTGGCAAAACGTGCACATTGCAACTCAGGAAGAGCAGAGAGAGGTGCTGAGGACCACCCCTTCAACTCAGCTAAGGATAGGAAACACGACTTACTCTCAGGACCCCAGGATAGGAAATTTAATGGCATAGAAAAATACTGACAACACAAAGCTAACCAACAACAATGAAAATAACGTACAAAAGTGAATCATGTATGCAAAAAAAGCACCACCATCCCCCCAAATGAGGATGAGGCAGAAATACTTCAAATGTGAATGGTAGTCATCCCAAGGTCCTGGAATTATAGGTAATTTCTTGCCTTGCTTCTTTATTTCTATTTCCCCCAAATTTCCATAATTGGCATATAATACTTTTTATAATCAGATGAGAAGGTCAAATATTAAGTGTTTGTTGTTTAAGTTGCAAACTGTAGGCCACATGCAAACACTGGTTTGTTTAAATATTAGGCACAGAGCTATCTCATTAATGTAAAATAAGCCCTCCTTAATCATGGAACAATTTCACTAAAGTGATGATGTGGGGTCAAAGCATCCTAACATCTGTAGGAAGAGAGTTAACATTCACTCTTCATTTTTGATATCCAGGAACGTGTAAGGCTCTTCATTATGTTTGTCTTTTTCTTTTTAAATCTGAGGTTTCAAGGATGCCAATGCTGTTGCTTAAACATGGAAGAGAATTAATTATTTTAATTTCCTACTAGATCTCAACCTTGGCATAATTATGAGCCAGCAGAAACACATGTGATAACAGTCTGTTGCTAAAGGTAGACAGTGTCATCTTGCACAAGATAAATCTCTCCTTTTTAAAAAAAGGATTACTTGATAAGTAGCTCTCGCAGTCGGAAATTGAAGCAACACATTTTTACCCTGTTATCTTGACACAATTGTTTCTTAGCCCCATATACTCATGTATCAATATCTTTCCTCATATTGAAAAGGAACTTTTTTTTTTTTTTTTTGCGGTACCGGGGATTGAACTCAGGGGCATTCTACCTCCAAGCTATACCCCCAGCCCTATTTTTTATTCTTTATTTTGAAACCAGGTCTCACTAAGTTGCGGAGTGCCTCACTAGATAGCTGAGGCTGGCTGCGAACCAGGATCCTCCAGTCTCAGCCTCCCAAATGCTGGGATTACAAGCATGCGCCACCACGCCTGGCTGAAAAAGGAACATTTTGACAAAGGATAAAAATCTGGAAATGTAACCATTATATGTACCAAGAAAGAGAGAGAGAGAGAGAGAGAGTGGTGTGTGTGTGTGTGTGTGTGTTCTACCTTCTACTTTGGCCAGCATTAGCTCAAAAATTGGCTGAAATTTTTTAGATAGATTTCCATGTTTATAAAGTTCAAGAAATTCCCTCTCTTCAAATGCCTTTCCTTGCTCAGGTATACTGAAAAGCCCAAACAAGTAATAGAAGATAACTGTATGCATGTTCTAATTAAATATCTGAAATAGCACTTTTACCTAAAAACTCATATGATAGCAGACTTAGTGATAGTGCTACCTACATGTTTATTTATTGTGTTAAACAGCAGTAAAATAACCTTTTATTGATAGCATCTACTATACCTTAAATCAGATACTCCGAAAGAAATAAGAACTTGAGTTAATTTAAAGAAAACCTTTTAAAAGCAGTTTCCAGCCACAGATCTTTTTAAAATGGCAACATAAGCAACACAAGAAAGAAAAACATTAACTCTAATTGCTACAAAATGCTTAAAAAGCAATTGCTTTAATAGTTTAAATAGCCCAAGGAAACTTTTCCAACTGAAATTACATGGAGACAATAGTAAAGTTATGTTTAAGATGTTCCTGGATTAGAAAAATAATGTAAAACATTAAGTTACTGCATTACTATCAATTAGCCAACTCAGATTTGCTCTAACTGAATTGGACATCCAAAAGCTGGGAACTTCAAGGTAAAAATTCAGTTTTTGTGCAAAATTTTGGCCAAAGGAAGAAAATAAGCTATTAGGCTATTCTGCTAATGCCTTCCTGTCATCTTCCCAACTCTGACTTACAACACAGCCTAGATCACAATCATGGGTGTGTGTGAAAGCATCAGCTCCTGGGATTTGCTCTCAATTAAATGCATTCTGATTTTCATGCTACGTATCTACGGTCTCAGCAACAAGTGGTGATATGGCAGAAGGCAAAGTCCAAAAGTAAGGCCATTTTAGGAACCCATGAACACTTAGCCTTCTAGCACTGTAAATAATCCAAGACAGTAGAGGAACCAAAATAGTGCCTTTTTGTATTTCTTAAACAATGTCAATGTTAATAACCAAAATAAGCATTGATTTAATTTCTCAAGCATAAAATAACACGAAGAAGCAAAAAAAAGATTTAAGCAGCTGAACAGTCAGGAAAATGCATATAGTACACTACAAAGCTCTGCTGAGTTTCTACTCATCCATTCTTTTAAAAAGCACTTATTAGCCAGGTGTGGTGGTGCACACTTGTAAACTCAGTACTTCAAAGGCTGAGACAGAAGGATCACAGGTTCACTGCCAGCCACAGTTGCTTAGGAAGGCCCTCTGCAACTTAGTGAGACCTTGTTTCAAAATAAAGAATAAAAAGTGGGGCTGAGCTGGGCATGGTGGCGCATGCTTGTATCCCAGTACTTGGGAGGCTGAGACCAGAGGATCCAGGTTCTTGGCCAGCCTCAGCTATTTAGTGAGGCCCTCCGCAACTTAGTGAGACCCTGTTTCAAAATAAAGAATAAAAAGTAGGACTGGGGGTATAGCTCGGAGGTAGAATGCCCCTGGGTTCAATCCCCAGTACCACAAAAAAAAAAAAAAAAAGTGGGGCTGGGGGTATAGCTCAGAGGTAAAATGCCCCTGGGTTCAATCTCTAGTTCAGGAAAAAAAAAAAAAAAAAAGCACTAAAGCACTTAATAATGCCATCTAATGTGCTATGATAGGCACTGTGAGGAATTTGGGCATGCAGCTAGGATTAAAAAAAAAGAAGAGCCGGGAGTAGTGGCGCACACTTGTAATCCCAGCATTCGGGAGGCTGAGACCAGAGGATCCGGGTTCGCGGCCAGCCTCAGCTACCTAGTGAGGCACTCCGCAACTTAGTGAAACTCGGTTTCAAAATAAAGAATAAAAAATAGGGATAGGGTTGGGGGTGTAGCTTGGAGGTAGAATGCCCCTGAGTTCAATCCCCAGTACCACAAAAAATAAATAAATAAATAAATAAAATTTAAAAAAAAGAAGAAAAATATTTTTATAGACACCAAACTTAGGAAGAAGCACATGTCTGTACTCCCAGTACTTGAGAGACTGAGACAGGAAGATTGCAGGTTGGAGGCCAGCCTCAGCAACTTAGTGAGACCTAGAAGTATAGCTTAGAGGTAGAATAAGCCTGAGTTCAATCCCCAGTACCACAAAACACACACACACACACACACACACACACACACACACACACACACACACACACAGGGAGACAGCAAAGAGAACTAACTGCAAGTGGAACAGGAGTCAAGGTAGAGGGGTTATAAAGCTGAGCATGTGCAAGGGTATAGAAATTCTATGAGTAAAGATTGGAAAGAAAGGACATTCCATGATCTGAGGAGAAAATAACCAGAGACTCAAAAGAAATAAAGTGCCAAGCATTTGTACAGAAAACCAACACATGCGGGGAAGTCTGACGTTGCTGGGGAACACAGTGAACAGTAAGTCTAAAGACGTACACTGGGGCAGGTGGTGATGGGTCAGTAATGTCAAAGCAAGAGTGGGGCAAAGGAGGGGAGGGAAGCTGAGTGCGGTGGTGTACACTTGTAATCCCAGTATTTGGGAGGCTGAAACAGGAGGATCAGAAGTTCAAGACCAGCATGCAGTAACTTAATGAGACCCTATTTCAAATATTATTTTTGTTCTCCCCCCTCCTTATTTACTTTGAAAACTGTTAGGTAGATGAGCAGACATGAGCAAGAGGAACGATGAAGGGGATTAGGGCTTCCTCCACCCCACTCCACCTCTGAGTGACAGAAAACTCTGCCCAGATTGGCCTTGCTCATAGCCAGATACTGCCTTCTTAAATCTGCAAAGAGCCAGGTGCGACCAGCCCAGGGGTGCTCCAACTCTGGGGCACTGACCCTTGGGTGGCCCCTGGTTCACGGCAGTATCATTTACATTGTGGTTTTGAACCAGACGTGGGTTTCACTTAGGTACTGATGGGAAATTTTCCAGCATGGTGGAATCAGCGCAGATGCACTAAGCTATGGCAGTAACCACCCCAAAGACAAAATACATAAGAAGGGAGTTTTTCAGACCAAATACCAAAACCCACCACAGGGAAGACCCCACGACGCTTCCTCCCCTGGGCGGGCTGCTCCACGTTCCCTGTGGTGTAGTCTTGCCTTTCTAGTGTGCGGTCTCCTCTCTTGGGATGGTCCAGTCACTTGGCAAAATAAATCCTTTATGCTTATCCTATCTGTGTCTCTCGACTGAAATCTTCCTTTCGGGAAGACGAGAACGGAAGAACTGCTTTCCGGTAACAAACCGTCATAATTCTTACCTTTGCTGCTAAGGCTTTTAAACTGTCAAGGAATCTCTGCCAGAAATCCTTGAAGAGTGGGCGATCAATTTTCTTCAGGCTATCTTTGGTGCTAGCATCCACGCTGACATACAGCTGAGTAACTGGCTTGAGGTTTCTTGGTAATTAAAAAAGAAAAAGGAAATTATGCTATGTCAGGCTTTTCATGATGCACAGTTCACAGCCTGTAACTGTGTGGTGACTAAACATTTCATTTTGTCCAGAAGACTGAAAAAAATGGTTTTAATGGTGTGAGAAAAGAGATGTCCCAAAAGACTGGATACCATTCCTAATAAATTGAAAACATTAAGTATTTGAAATTGGTCCCTCTTCAACCACTAGGTTTTAATGGAAAATAAACAAAGTGAAATCTAAATTTAGGCCTGGCAGCATCCAGCACAATCAGAAGGGCTCAAAGATCTAACTTTCCCCAGAAACTCTGCCGCTCAGACTTCTACAGCTGGAATGTCATCCAGTCTGTGCTGATTGTGCAAATCCTCCATGCACTGCAGGATGTCTTCAAGAGAATTATAAACAACCCCCAAAGCCACACCCACACTTCCAAAGTGAGAGTGGGTTTAAGTCACACCCATGTAAGCAAAGACCTACTGGGGGAGTTTTAGGTGACGCAGCTCTAGAAAAACAGTGCTACAACCTAGCACCTACAAAGGAGTGCAGCCCAGAAGAAAAAATATATATTGGCAGATTCTCGTTTTTCTTGCCTTTAATTCAGTTTCCATGAGTACCACTCATGGAAGTTGTGCTTTAAAGCTAGATGGTACATTTTTTAAAACTTCTCCCCTTCTCCTTTCCTGCAGGTCTCAGAATTTATTCTCTTCAGTGAATTTAGAACTAACTATAAGAGAAGAAAGATATTCCCCCTCCATAATCCTGAACAAATTCTCCCACTATTAATTTTCTGTAACTACTCCACAATTTATTCCACCTTTACCCCACAATATAATTTACATGTTTTTTGTTTCAAAGTCCATGCACTTGTAAGAATGGAGACATAATTCACGTGCCATAAAATGCACCATTTTAAAGTGGCTTGTGTGCTTTTGACATTGATCAGTATGCTGGCTTTTTATCCAGCCACACAGGAAGATTCTTACAGCTACTTTCTTGTGCATAGTGTTGATTTCAGAGGACAAAGCTTTCAAAGGAATGTAAGCCAAACAAATATGTGTAATGATCTAGTTTAGTGACATACAGAAAAATCAGAAGTGCCTATACCCAAAGTTATTGAATGTAAAGGAGCTCTGTACAAAGGCAGGAAACAGAGTAAAAATACTGGCAGATCCTAATTGTTTTTACCCTCCTGTAATACTGATCAAAGAGAATCCTTAGAAGTTCAGTAATAGATCACTATTGAGCAAAGTACATCAATTACCAAAAATGCCTGTAATCCCTGTACTTGGGAAGCTGAAAGAGGATCACGGGTTCGAGACCAGCCTCAGCAACTTAGCAAAACCCTGTTTCAACATAAAAAAATAAAATCGGGCTGGGGGTTTAGCTTAGCAGTAGAATGCCCCTGGATTCAATCCCCAGTACCACAAAAAATAAAATTTTAATTTAAAAAAATCACTGAAAATCCAAAATGATAGCATTTGTCTCATCACCCCTGTTTCCGGAAGCCTCTTTAATAATACACAAGCTATGCTACCTTAACTGGCTTAAAAAAAAAGATTGTCTTAATGGTGACTGCTGGCTATCATTTGACATATATCATCTGATACTTAAAAGAGTTTGTCATAAAGCTTCCTGATACAAAATGGGAACTGGCCTGACCTTTTCACTACGCCTCTATAACTACTTGAGATTATGAACAGTAAATTCCAAAGGCCAAACTTATTTTACAAACATCTATCGTTTACCAAAAAAGGAAGCCCTGGACACTGACAGAACCAGTAAGAAATTCTAGTCAAGGTTAAATGTCTGAGAGGCAATCAAGGAAGTTTACAGATCTCTTGCTGATGAGCAGAAAAAGAAGAGAGAAGAGGAACGGTCCCTAGGCATTATACAGCTCACTCCTGAGGGCTCAACAAAAGCAAAGTGGCCTTGGAGGAATCTTCTAAGTCTCCAGGATCTTATTTCTGCCTCTACTCACCCAAGACAGGCAATGAGGCTCCCAGGCTAGTTTTTCATCTGTCTCTACTTTATATAAAGATAGCATCATTTTAGTTTCCAAAAGAAACTAAAGGATATCATTAAAGTCGCCATAATAACTCCCATGTCTGAAAACATCACATCACTGCTAAGAACAAATTAAAAGGACCTTAACCCCATTCCCCAAGAAAAATGTCCAGTGACTCTTGGTATGATTATTTTGATAACACTTCCCCCTAAATTTAAATCTGAGTTATATATGATTTCTAATTACATACAGAAATGTGCTGATAACTGAACATAAAAACTTCCCGCCTTTCTATAGATATTACTAAGCCTTAGTCTATCTTCCAATGAATATAATCTGGAAGGTAGGATGAGACAATATCTACAGAAAGAAAAAAGAGAGAGATTCACATTTGTAAGAAATCCAAGTAAATAGTTTGATTTTCATCTTAAGCCAGAGTAGCCCGAACATCCAATGTTATTAAAACTCAAATCTGTGAGGCAATCTGGGGCTGTCAGATCAAGCCAAATAATTTAGGATGAAGAGAGGAGGAGGATGAAAAAGAAGGAAAAAATTATTGCCGTTCCCAAATATGCATTGAGTGCTGGGCACCTGCTACGTGCTTTACCACCTCTCTCCAGGGCACCAAATCCCACAATAAAATGACAAGATAGCCACTGCCACCTACATTTTTTAAGCTGAAGAAGCTGAGGTTCAAAAGAGGTTAAGTAGCTTGTGCAAAGATCCACTGAGAATAATTGTCAACAACAAGAGTCAAGCCTCCCAAAGACTCCCAAACTTATTCTAACCCTGCACCACAATGGCAAAATTCACAGCACGGCTCAGCATTCAAGTCTCTGCAGCTTAAGGTAACAAGCAGTATTGTATAAAACGAAAAATCCAAGAGAATACAGATGACTTATGAAATGCAGATTACAATTGCAAACTCCTAAAAGAAGCCAAACCCGCAGGTCTTTGGAAGAAATTCTGAATATAATTTCTTTTCACGGGCTTATGTACTTTATTCAACATTTACTCGGGGCTGACTTGACTTGCACACTGGGCACAAGTGGCTCAGCCTTCAATCCTTCCTTTCAGGAGGGAACAAACGCTGGATGAGCACCCAGCACATGCCATGACTAAGGTGGATAAAGTATAATGGGAAAAAATTAAGGAGGTAATTTGGGGGAATTAAGAAAAGCAAAACAAATAAGGTGAAGCCGGGCATGATGGTGCACACTTGTAACCCCAATACTTGAGAGGCTGAGATAGGAGGATCACAGGTTTGCAGCCAACCTCAGCAACTTAGCAAGGCCCTCTGCAATCTGGTGAGACTCTGTTTCAAAATAAAATAGGGCTGAGGGTGTAGTTTAGAGGTAGAATGCCCCTGGGTAAAATCCCCAGTACCACCAAAAAAATAAAGGGAAAGCCAAATTGACTGTTGAAGCACACCCGCTTCCTGAGGAAGATAAGAAGATCATTTCTAGGATGACCGAAGTAGAACAGCAAGCAGAAGCTCAGAACTGTGAGAAGCATCAGGAAAAAGGAATTGTTAACTACCCGCAGTAGTTCAAACATGGCGAACAGGACTAGGAGATGCCTACAGCCAGGCTTCAGGTCCTGCCAACAAAGTTAGAAAGCTAGGCTAGGCTTACCGAAGATTTAAGCAGCCAATGACACAATCAGGTCAGTACTGAGGGAAAGAAATTGGCTTCGGTATGAAGAATGGATTAAAAAGGCAGCACACAATACTGTTCTGCACCTGGCCTTTTCCCCTTGGATTAGCTTTTCCTGACCAGAACAGCTTAGAGGAAAGGTTTATTTGGGCTCACAGTTTCAAGGTTCCGCTCATGGTTTGGCTGGCTTCAAGACAGAAACATCATGGCAGCAAAGCATGATAGAGGAAAGCCGCTCAAAGCAGACAGAAGCAGATGAGAGAGAGGAAGGGACCAGGGACAGGTATAGTCCCCATGACCACAACCTCAGCTGTGAGGCTAAACAAGTACCCAAATTCTTTATGACAATCTCCCCAGAGAAAGGCTCTTTGCACCAGGTAAATCTAAGTCATTTCAAAGACAATCCCCCTAAGTGAAGGGTTTGTTGTTGTTGTTCTTGTTGTTGTACTGGGGATGGAACCCAGAGGCCTTCGACTCCCAGCCCTATTTTATTTTTTTATTTGGAAACAGGGACTTGCTAAGTTGCTGAGAGTCTCGCTAAGTTGCTGAGGCTGCCTACAAATCTGTGATCCTCCTGTCTCAGCCTCCCAAGTACTGGGATTACAAAGGTATGCCGCCACACCCGTCTAAGAGCAAAAGTTTCTAAGAAACCACAGAAGCCATATGCTCTGCTCTGGAAATGGTTTGTGTTCCCCAGAGTTCATGTGCTAAGGTGATGGAATCTTTAAGAGATTAAGAAATGCAGTCTAGTGAATGGTAACTAGGTCATGGGGGCATTACCCTTGAAGGAATTAGTGTCATTCTCGTGGGAATAGATGATTCCCACAGTAATAGGTGGCTGTATGAGGTTGGAGGTCTCAGCTAGCTCTCTGACACAAGTGTCACTTCTGCACAGAGCCAGTGCCCGTTCTACTTCTCTGTCATGCTGTCATGCCCTTGCCCAGGACACCAGCGCCACGCTGTTTGGACCCTTCAGCTATCAGAATCATGAGCCAAATAAACGTCTTCATAAAGTATCTGGTTCTCAGATATTTTGTTATAACAACACAAAATGGACTAAGATACCATATAATGAAAATCTTCTGGGAATGGGATTAGAAAGAGTTCCAGTTCTGTTTTTCTTTTTTCCCTGTGGCCGCCAGGCTGCTCAACACTCCCATTTTGTTGCGTATCTTTGGTTAATTTCTATAGTTAAAGAATAAAAGTTAGCCAGGCTTGGTGGCACATGCTTATAATCCTAACACTTAAGAGGTTGAGACAAAAGGATCAAAGGTTCAAGGCCAGACTCAGGAACATAACAAGACCCTGTTTTGAAACAAAAACAAAAACAAAATGGGCTGGGGGTGTAGCATAGAGATAGAATACCTCTGGGTTCACACACACTCAAAAAAAAGAAGAAAAGTTGATTCTAACTGTGTGTGTGTGTGTGTGTGTGTGTGTGTGTGTGTGTGTGTGTGTGTTACTGGGTATTAAACCCAGCAGGATTCTACCTCCCAGATACACCTTCTTTAATTCTTTCTTTTGAAACAGGGTCTCACTAAGTTGCTGAGAGTTTCACTAAGTTGCTGAGGCTGGTTTTGAACCTGTGATTCTCCTGTCTCAGCCTCTCAAGTACTGGGATTACAGGTGTGTACCACCATGCCCGGAAATTCTGACAACGTTTGCCAATATCCTCACTATTTTATGGAGAAATAGATTTTTTAAGATCTGCACTCTATTATTCTTACTGACATCTAATCCACAAATCATTTCCACCATCATTCATCAAAATATTTTCCATGGTCATTGTGAGTTCTCTTTTGACCCATAAGCAAAAAAAGAAGTGTATTGCTTAAATTCTAAACCCACTGGAATATTGTACTTATCTTTTTGTACTTTTTGTTAGCTTCTTGTTTGCCAACTGTTAACTACCTTTGTGTTCAGTCAGATATCATGTAGTATGTGATTTCAATATTGTTCTGAAACTTGCTATAATGTCCAGCATCTGGCTACTTGGTAATTGTTCTATAAGCAAATTCTGTACTCTTAAAAAAAAAAATTGTCTTACAAAGTTTCTGGTTACAATGATCTATTTCTATAATATAGGTTAAATTTGTTAACTCACTTGCTTAACTTTTCAATACTGCTACTGATTTTGATTTGTTTTATCAGTTTGAAAGAAGTAGATTGAAAATCTATTTCTCTATGTAGTCTATCAATTTTGAGACTGTTACTCAGTGTTTAGAAGTATTGAATTGTTATATAATTTTTGTTCCTGGTGTTTTTAATATTTTGCTGTTAAGAATTGTCCATCTAGCTAGGCATGATGGCACATACCTGTAATCTCAGTACTCAGGAGGCTCAGAAAGGAGGATCACAGGTTTGAAACCAGCCTCAGCAAGTTAGCAAGACCCTGTTTCAAAATAAAATAATAAAATAATAGGGGTAGGGGTATATCTCAGAGGTAGAATGCTCTTGGGTGCAATTCCCAGTACCACAGGAAAAGAAAAAAAAAAGAATTGTCCACTTTATCTCATGTAATGAGGTCCATTTTAGCCAATATCACTTGGCTTATCTTTCCACAGCTGAAAATTCTAAGTGGTTTTCATGTATTACCTCATATACTCACAGTGTAACTACAAAGCCACCATTATTATTAAAATCATTTTGCAGACGAGGAAACGAGGCACTGATAAGTTATCCCCCCCATATCAGAAAGACAACAGGAGATCCATCAAGATTCAACCTCAGATCTTCTCTAGCCCAGAGCCCGAGCTCTCTGCTGCTTCGCTGAGCTGCATGTAGATATGTGTGTTTCTGAAAAGTCTTCCCTCAGCTCATACACATGACAGAAGACTATATGGTCAACTCTCTGCACTCATGGGTTCCACATCCTCAGGTTTTGCACCCATAGACTCAACCAACCTCAGATTGAAAATATACAAGGAAGATTTTTCTATCTGTATTGAACATGTATAGACTTTCCTCTTGCAGTTATTCCCTAAACAAAGGTTCTAAACTCACCTGTCTGCAGGGGTCAAGAAAATAATGAGTCAAATAAGGGGTGTGTGGGGGGGGGTGTACTGAGAGTGGCATTCTATCTCCACACTATAGCCCCAGGCCAATTTTATTTTTTATTTTGAAACAGGGTCTTACTAAGTTGCTGAGAGCCTCACTAAGTTGCTAAGGCTGGTCTCAAACCTATGATCCTCCTGTCTCGGTCTCCCAAGTACTGGGATTACAGGTGTACAGGTGTGCACCACCACGCCTGGCTCTTTAAGTAAGCCACTTTTAAGGGGGGAAAAAAAGTTCCTTTTTTGTAGAGCAAAATGCAGATCCAATGAGAATCGCAGAAGAGCATTCTTGCCTTACTCCAAGCAATATGCTTTGTCTCATTTTTCTTGGACTACCTGGCACTCTGGGTCTCCCTTTCATTCTCTCATTTATGTCAGAAATGATGGCAGAAATTTCTCTACAATAAGAAAACCCATAGCGCAATTCCTCTGACAAGTGGCGGATGACACTCGGCCTCAGGGTTGCGGAGACAGCAAGATGGTGAGGAATGTGGAAAGCTGAAAGCACAAGTTCCAGCAAAATGATCAGCACTACTGGGCTCCTGACGATTTCTGCCAGAACATCTTCTCTTCAAAAATCAGAAATCCAGATATTATATGAAACCACTTGATTTTAAACGTTGGCTCAAAAAAAAAAATGGGAGGATGGAGAAAGGTGCTTTGAAACATGAGGCAGGAAAAACAAAATCACCGCTTGTCAGCTGCCAGTGTGAGACCTCTGGGCTTAAGGATCAAATGGATTATATACCCTCTAGGCAGCCACATAACAATATTTTTTTTTTCCAATTGAGTTCCTGAAAATTACTGAGCCCCAGTGGGTTCAAGGTTGCTTGACAAGTACAGTCCGTTGTGCTATATGTCGTCTGCAAACATGGCCATAAATTCCTCCTCTTCCTGTGTCCATGTCCACTTGCCCTTATAACTGACTCCAGCCCTCTCCTAGACTCTGAGTTCAACCTCGTGACTTGCTTTGGCCACAGGAACTGAGCAAATGTGCTACGAGCGGAGGCTTGGAAGATGCTTGTGCAATGGGAACTGCTCCCTCTTGCTGTTCTTTGAGACCCTGTCACCACGTGATGAAGTCCAGAGAAGTTGCTGGAGGATGAGACCACATAAATGGAGACCCCAGTTGTCCCAGCCAAAGCCATGGTAAACCAGCCAGCCCCCATGGACCCACCCCGGACTATATGAGCTGAGCAACACTGCGACCAGCCAAGCCAAGACCAAAAGGTCTCCCAATTTGCAGAATTGTGAGCTAAATGAATGGCCTTTGCTGGGCATGGTAGTACTTGGGAGGCTGTAATCCCAGTACTTGGGAGGCTGAGACAGGAGGATTGTAGTTTCTAGGCCAGTCTCAGCAATTTATTGAGATCCTGTTTCAAAAGAAAATAGGGCCTGGATTGTGGCTGGGAAGTAGAATGCCCCTAGGTTCAATCCCCAGTACCAAAAATAAAACAAACAAAAAATTGGTTGTTAGTTTGAGACTAGAAGATACACCAAAAGGTAACTGGTATATGCTAAAATACATCAGTTACATTTCTATCAAAAGTATCATTATAAAAACACTTATTTGGGAGGATCTAAGAGGACTTTTCCTCAAGAGAAATGGCTTTTTTCCTGTCCAACCAACACCAGATCTATTTTTTTTTTTTTTCTTGTGTGTGTGAGACTAAAGATTGAATCCGGGGGCTTCCTACAACTGAACTTCACCCTCAGCCCTATTTTATTTATTTTTATTTTGGAACAGGGTCTCACTAGGTTGATAAGAATCTCATTATTTGCTGAAGCTGTTTTCAAACCTGCAATCCTCCTGTCTCAGCCTCCCAAGTACTGGGATTACAAGCATATGGCACCACGCCCAACTGAGCTCTTATTAACACTAAGCATCTTTCACATTCCTGTCACTTTTATTAATCTCTGTCTTGACAAACAAGAGTATAAAGCTACTTAAACAGGGTTCTACAACTTTATCTCTTGCCTCCAGTGTTCACTTCCAAACTGCAACCACCAGCCAATTGGGATTTGCGGAATGCCGGCTATCTCTTGTAGATCCTGGAGCACCTGTCACTGTGAAAACTCCCTTCAGTAGGAGAATTGTCAGTGAAGAACTGAAACCCTCATAGGAAAACACTCAGTACGCCAGAAGGGCCACTGGCTGAAGGTAATTCTTGCATGTGGGTCAATGGAAGACCAACAGACAAAGCCAAGGGTCTCCTCAAAGGAGACCAGAATATAGGTAGCATTTGCAGGAAAAATATTTTTTAATTAGAAAATAAATAGAAACTTATTAAACCACCCGATCATCCAGAGAACCTTATGACTTCCTAGTATACACCCAAAGATAAAATAGTTCCAAGAGGTTCATCTGATTGCTGGATTGAATGAGCCTGACATGCTGTATACAACGGCTCCATAAACATTAGGGAAGACTTCCAAAATTTATGACTTCTGTGTAAGATTATTCCATAGCCATGGTTTTCTGGAAGAAACCAAGATACCAGAGACAACTGGTATTTAGATTCCTCCCAGTTAGTGGAAATAAGCAATACTCTCTGTACCTAGAGAACTATTTTTATTCTTGTTTTCTCTTGGGCTACAAGGGAAGGGCAGAAGAGCCTTGAGCTCAACTGAGAGAAGCCTCAAGTCATGAAAATATTAGTTTAAAAGTAGAAACAGCCTTGGGACTATTTTGTTTTATTACTCTATGGTCCAGAGTGCTTGAAACTTATAGTTTTATGACACAGAGTATGCCAGGTATGGAAACTCTTGTTGCTTTTATTTTTAAGTTTTTTCTGAACTATAGATGACCCTCAGTATACATGAGGAATTGGTTCCAGAACCCCACCTCCCTCCATCTCATGAACGCTGAAATCTGTGATGTTTAAATCCTTCATATAAAATAGCATAATATTGACATATAACTGATACATATCCTACTGTGGACTTCGAATCATCTCTAGATTACTTATAACTCCTAATATAATATAAATTCAGTGTAAATAGTTGTTATACCATATTGCTCGGGGAATAATGATAAGAAAAATAGTTTGCACACGTTCAGTATAGATGCAGGTTTTTTTCAAATATTTCTAACCTGTGGTAGTGGAATCCACAGATACAGAGGGATAATTCACATCTCTCATCGAGGAAATACAGGGGTAGGAAAGTGGTCATATATTTAGGAGCCCTTAACATTTGGGCATATATATTATTCTCAAGCCAGTAAGACTGCACTGCTTCAGAGAAAGATATACCTAAAGATGACATTTTCAACACACCTTTATCAGGCTTCTCGTTAGCAGAAATTCTGCCAAGACTCTACTGATAATCTGCCCAGCTAAGAACATAACTTTAAAAAGTTGGAGCCGGGCATGGTGGCACACACTTGTAATCCCAGTACTTGGGAGGCTAAGACAGGAGGATCGTAGGTTTGCAGACAGCCTCAGCTACTAGTGAAGACCTCTGCAACTCAGTGAGACCCTGTTTCAAAATAAAGAATAAAAAATAGGTATGGGGGTATAGCTCAGAGGTAAAAGGCCCCAGGGTACTATCCCCAGTACCACAAAAAAAAAAAAAAAAAGCTGCAAAACAATTTATATGCCTATTCCCTAAACCATGGCACTCTTAAAATGAGGAGCTTCAAAATTCTGTGTGTGTGTGTGTGTGTTTTACTGGGGATTGAACCCAGGGGCATTCTACCTCTGAGTTACACTCTCAGCCTGCTCTTTCTTTCTTTCTTTTTTTTTTTTTTTTTTTGCGGTACTGGGGATTGAACGCAGGGGCATTCTACCTCCGAGCTATACCCCCAGCCCTATTTTTTATTCTTTATTTTGAAACCGGGTCTCAGTAGGTTTCGAAGTGCCTCACTAGGTAGCTGAGGCTGGCCGCGAACCCGGATCCTCCAGTCTCAGCCTCCCGAATGCTGGGATTACAAGCGTGCGCCACCACGCCTGGCTCATCTTCCTTATTTTTTATTTTGAAACAGGGTCTCACTAGGTTGCCGAGACTGGTCTTGAATCTGCAGTCCTCCTGTCTCAGCCTCCCAAATACTGGGATTACAAGTGTGCACCACCAGATCTGACTTTCAAAACCATTTTATAAATCAAAAAAAGGTAACTGGGGGCATAGCTCAGTGGTAGAATGTTTGCCTAGCATGCAGGAAGCTTTGAGTTTGATTAAAAAAAAAAATCCAAAATAGGAACTTTGCTTTTCTAAGTATTCTTACTTTCTTCATTATTCCTCAAAGAATGAATCCTTCCATTTGAAAAATTCTTGTGTTCAAGATCTGAGAAATTTGCCTCTGGTCATCTCTATCGGAAGAGCTTTCCCTCTAACTCATCTAAACCAACCTCATCTTACCACCTCTAAACTTGATCCTTCCTTATCCAATTTCTATACCAATAACCCTTGTTGAATATGGCTGGAACTCGAATCGTAATTATTAGCTCTCCTCTATGCTGGCCTTTCAGAGCTATATAATCAGGTTGCCGATCTTACCTATTATGCCTCAAGAGTACCTTCTTCTTAAAACTCCTCATTTTTACTGTCTTGCTTTCATTCTTATAACTCTTACTAAATAAACATAATAATCTCCTATCCAGGTTCCTGCTTTCTATCTCTCCCACTTTGTGCCATGCTAGCAGATTAGTATGCAAAAAGCAAGATCTGTCTGAAGAACAGCATTTGAAGTCCTCTACACCCTAGTCCCAAACTTTCCAACTTGATTCCAACTGCCATTCTCTTTTGCAACTCTGTGGTCCACATGAATTATGTTTACATAGTGATTATCACAAATATCCTAACTCCTTGTCTTCCCCAGAAGGTTCCTTATTGTAAAAAATGTAGTTCCCTAATTTCCCAAGTAGCAATCCCAGCCATATTTTAAGAAAATTAAATGAGGACTCCTCTGGAAAGTTTTACCCTGCTTTTCCTACCTGGGGGAAAGAAATTGCATTCTCTTTTGAATTCCCCTAGCAATTTATTTGTGATTCTTTTCCTTTTATTAAGGTTATCTTCTCAAACAGAATGGATTTTGAACAGCAGGACCATGTTCACCTCCCAAAGCTCAACATCTATAAGTAGTAAATAAATAAATCCTTTTTGAGTGTATTAAAGCCATCAGTTTTACTTTACAGTCAAACATAGATCCAGGTAGCATATCTCAAAAGGCTGAACCACTCACCTTATTTCCGCAGGGAATTGTGCATTTGTGACAAGGAAACTGGAGATTTTACACTGGTGGAGCAGTGTCAAAAACCTGTTGATCTCTGGATACATTATCGGCTCTCCCACAAGTGATAATGCACAGTGCTTAACATTCATGCCTTCTTCAAAGCGCTCTGCTTTGACACCTGGGACCCCTGGAGGAGACACAGTGAAGAGGAACAAGCTAAATAAGGCACACAGAGAGGAAATCACTTACATTTTCCTTAATGATTCTTTGGTTTTAGAAGGCAAATTCATTTTTTGATACCAAAGAATATAAAGACAAACAAGTTTGAGAATCACAGGCAAACACCACTGGTTCTCAACTCCAGAAGAAATTACCTTTATTTTTACTTTGTATGTGTGCATGTGTGTATGTGTGTGTGTGTGTGTGTGTGTGTGTGTATGTGTGTGTGTTACCGGGGATTGAACCTGGTGGCATTCTACCTCCAAGCTACACCTCCATCCCTACTTTTATTTTTATTTTTATTTTGAAACAGGGTCTCACTACTTGCTGAGGCTGTGCTTAAACCTGCAATCCTTCCATCTCAGCCTTCTAAGTACTGGGAGTACAGACATGCACCACCACACCCGGCTCCAAAGAACCTTTAAAAATCCCAATGCCCAGGCCATTGCCCCCAACCAATTAAATTGCAATCTCTGGGAACGAGACTTGGACATCAGTACAGTCTAAGTGTTCCCATTTGATTTCGGTGTCTAGCATGGTTTGACAAGCATTGCTCTCCATCTCAACGAGAAAAGCATTCAGAGACAGACTGTCCTAAAAGACCCTCACTAACACAGAATGTGAAAAACTCATAGGTAAATTAAAAAATATATGTCCTTTATGTCTAATATTCCTTACTCAAGTATCTCTAGGTTCTTTTGGAAGAATATATTCTTTCTGAAGGATACAGATTCCTCATGGAGATGGGAGTGGAGGAGAGACACGTTCCTATTCCCTCTTGGTCACTTCATAGCCATCTTTGAAACTTATTTTTAAGCTAATGGCTACCACATTTGGATATGCATTCTGATGACATAGTAGAAGGTATTAAGTGTAGTGGTATTGGAAAATTGCCCCGGTATTAATTTCCAAAATGTAAAAAGGCAGAGTCTGGGTGTTGCACAGGCACTCAAGCAGGGAGGGGTGGCAGCTGTTATACTGCAGAGCTCCCTCTCCCCCTGCTCTTTGCCCTAATGCTTACTCATAGTAAAGCCTTTATCCCTAAAAATAGGTAAATACAATTGAAAACCCTAAGATCACAGTGACTCTGCCTGGTACATTTCAGAGCCATAAAGATAGCAAGAGCCTTAAGCCTTGCTCTTAAAAATTACACACAGTTGCACTGGCCACAACTAGTGCCTCTGTTTACCTCCTCTTCTTTGTGACCCGGCCTTGGTAAACTCCATGGGTTACTTCAGAGCACCGATAGTTGATGGGCAACCGATACAGCCCAATACAACAGAGGTAATAGCAAGGTAGATTATTGACCCCTACATTTAGTAAGTGCGCTGCTCAGAGACAAGGAGGCACCACCTGGCTAAGAAATAAGTTACTAGCCTGTTACCGTGGTAATGCTGATAAGAACATACCGATACAAAATCTGCATTTAAGGGGCCAGGGTTGGAGAGGGAGGCAGAGTTCTACTTTCGGTCTCTTCAACGTGTCTGCCAGGCACACTGCTTTTTTCCTCTTCTCTTTCTGTTTCCTCCTGACTTTGTAACAAAGTTTTTGTTAAAGCTGCAACCAAACCATCTATTAGTTTTAATTTCCCAATTCAATTTATTTTCTTTGAATTAAGGATAAGAGCCCTCAGCGCCACTACAACCGTAACAATAAGCCTCTGGACAAGACAAGGTAGAGCAGGGAAAGAAGCTGCAGGGCACCAAGAGGTCCTGTTACCTGCTCAGGGTAAGCCTTACTCAACAGGTGAGGTATGACGTAAAGGAGATGAGGGAGTGAGCCAAGAGAATCCAGGGGAGAAAAGTACTCCAGACAGGGCCAAGACCCTAAGGTGGGAGCCTGTCCAATGTGTTGAGGAATCTGAATAAGGTGGCAGGTTTTGAGAAAAAGGGTGACATTATCTAAAGTGTGTGTGTGTGTGTGTTATCAGATCACAATGGGTGCTCTATGGAGGTCAGAGGGGCAAAGAGATAAATTAATCTGCCAAGAGGCTATTATGTAAGCTAAGCAAGAAACAATGGCATCTTGAAGCAAGTGGAGATGGTAGAGGTGGCAAGAAGGGAACACCCACTGGATCTGTTTTGAAGATAGAGTCAACAGCATTTTCTAGTGGACTGGAGCTGGAGTGTCAGGAGCAAGGGGTGTCAGTGATCTCTACAAAAACTTTAGCTTTAGCCCAAGAATTGCCATTTACTGAGACAAAGAAAGTGCTGGGAGTAACAGGTAATGGGGGGAGGGAGCAGTTTATAGAGCAGGTGTTCAGTTTTAGCCATGTGAAGTCTGAAAGTCTATTAGCCACCTGAAGGTGTATACAACATTCAAATTTGGATTCTGGGAGAAATAACTGGGTAGAAATAAACACTTTGGCAAGTAGACTGTATTTCCATTCAGAGATTGAATAAGGTAGTAGTAAGGACTTAGACCTAGGACACTCATTCTAGGAAAAGAAGAGGGGTCAGCAAAGGACACTGCCAAGGAACAGCCAGGAAGGAGGGAGGAAAACCCAAGGGTGAAGGGATCAAGTGCCATCTTTTCTGGAGAGCTACAACTAAAATTATCATAATCATACCTGCCCATTTAAACATCTACACAAACAAAAAGTTCTATGGATAAATCTCTTAAAATAATGGATTCTGGGATTTAAAAATTATCCTAATTCTGTCAAAGAAGTAAGGTGGTGAGAAGGGTATATAAAACCTTGGATCTCTCCTTCATAAAAGCACATTCCTACTTTGTGCTCACTGCCGGAGGCTACTGCAGTGGCCCTCCTGAAAACAAGGCCTCAGGGACTCGACCTCAAGTCAGGAGAAAGAATTCGCTGTCCTCAATGAAATATGTCAGAAAGTAAAACAGCCTCGAAACTGCTAATGGAAAGAAGTCCTGGAGAAGGAAGAGACGGTCCAGGCAACAGCAGATACCACATTTGAGCAGCAAAGCTACACTGCCATTTCCCACACTGTCAACACATACATACACACATACACACACACACACACACACACACACACACACACTCACACACACACACACACACACTCCACTCTCTTCTCATTCTCCAAATCTTAGTCCTTTCATAACTAAACTCTGCTTTGTTATCAAATATTTTATTTTTTATTTGTGGTTGTTAAGCAACTTTTCTGATTTTTCTCTTCTTCTGAGTAGTTTCCTGATCCCAAATAATCACAACTACAGCCAGCAGATGCCAAAGCAAGAACTTAGACTCAAGAATTTTTATCCTAATGTCATAGATGTAAACCATATCATACACAAATGTGATATATGCTCAGGATACAATATTCTGTTTCTAATATTTGGGCTTTCTAATCCTTTACTTCTTCTCATAACAATATAGTTTCTGAGCCAAGCACGGTGGGGCACACCTGTAATCCCAGTACTTGGGAGGCTGAGACAGGAAGACAGGTTCAAAGCCAGCCTCAGCAACCTTGCAAGGTCTTCCGCAACTTAGTGAGATCCTGTTTCAAAGTAAAAAATAAAATAGGGCTAGGGGTGTAGATCAGAGGTAGAATGCCTCTGGGTTCAATCCCCAATACCACACAAAAAAAATCAATACCACACACACACGCACACATATATATTGAATGTATATGTATATGTAAATAGTTTTTGGATGAAAATCTTCCAAAGAATCCTTCCTGGCTTAAAATCATACATACATTTGATAGAGACACTTCACACTGTAAGGTTTTTCATAAATAAGTTTCAGAAAACAATAAGCAGGTGGTGTTCTCTTGGCCACCCACGTTTCTTTGTGATGTGTACTTTAACATACCTAGCTTGTGAAAGCCATCTGCCGAAGCCCCTTTGTTTTATGCTTTAAGTATAGACTAGAACACCGAGCAGCAAATGGTGTCTTTTTCCTCTCTGCATCTTCGAGACCAAGGACGTTCCTGACAGCGTGTGCACTCACTTGATGTTGGCTCAATCGATTCTCTGGGAACTTAGAAGGGGGCAGGCAGCACTTTGGAAAGATGCTGAGTTGCACTGAAATTCTGACCCACTTTTAATCAATATAAAGTTAATTTTGCATGTGTACAAAGGGAAAGCTAATAAAGGTCGTGAGAAGAAAGATATTTTAATGATTCAGTGAAGTAACTGAAAAGACAATGATTGCCTTCAGAATTGAGAATTGCAGCACAAAAGGGAACCATTTAAAAAATCAGAGAATATCTTCAGTATGTACTCAAGGCTGGCCACTTAGCTAAAGCTGGAAACTCGGAAACAATAAGCAACAACACCATGACCAGTCCCTCGGCTCAAAAATAAAATCACACAATGACTGCACCAGACCCACAGGAGAAAGCAGGTGTCCTTCCTCCTGGGTCAGAGAACACTCTAGAACACAAAGGACTCCAAGTCGGAGTACAGGAAACTATGCATGCGCTCCACGGTGGACCTCTAAAGAATGTGGCTTATTTTCACTCAGGATGCAGTAACATAGCATTAAACAAGTAGTCACCACAGCCCCCCCAATGGAAACTAAAGGAGTTTACTTTCATTATGAAAACATAAAACAAACGAGACTCCCTCTGCCCATGCACCAGCCTGTCCATACCCACCACACCTTCAAACATACCTGTCTTGTTTTTTTGTTTTTGTTTTGGTTTGGTTTGGTTTTAGTGGTGGAATTGAACCCAGGAGCATTCTACCTCAGAGCTACATCCCTAGCCCATTTTATTTTTTATTTGGAAACAGGGTCTCACCAAGCTGCTGAGAGCCTCATGAAGTTGCCAAGGCTGGCTTTGAACCTGCTATCCTCCTGTCTCAGCCTCCCAAGTACTGGGATTACAGGTATGCACTACTATGCCTGGCTCAATGCTATTTTTAAGAAAATCAGTGGTCACTGTAGAATTTCTGGAGATCATTCCTTCCTCTTTAGGCATTCTGGCCCCTACTCAGGATTCACTACCCATAGATAGGCTCTATTCTTTCACCTTACCATGCTGTATCCTGTCATCCCCTATAGGACAGTATCCATTCTTAAGCTCTCTTTGTTTCTTATGTCATGGGAACCTGAAGAAAACCGTAAGATCAAAGGAAGCCCAAGGTCCTGAGCCAGGCACACCTCTCGCACACAGGACCAGCCGCCCTCGAATGAGCCTGGCAGACAACGAAGAACATGCACTCAATGAACTCACCTAACACATTTTATTAATGTGAACAAAGTCTACTTCATGACTTATTCATTACTTATTTCCATTTAAAGTGCATTTGCAAAAATGCTCCTGTCAGAAAAATTACTATCAAAACTCGGATTGTCATTTCATATCAGGGACATTGCAGAATTAAGATTTCTCCATGAAATTTCTACTCAAATGAGTCTGCTCTTCAGGGCTGCTTCCTCCTGCACCATCTGTGTGGGACACAGGTCATTTAAGGAGAGTCCAGGATGTCCAAGGAATACACATCCGGTGTATCCCATTATTTAAAGGTGGAGTCTTTAAGTACAAAACCAAAAATAAGTATATTAGAATATAAAGATAAAATTTATGACATTTCCTGCTTCTGATATTACTCTCTAGGATGGTTAATTATATGCACTTGGATGGACCACAGTGCAAAGATATTTAGTCAAACATTATTCTGGATGTTTCTATGAAAGTGTTTTTTAGGTGAGATTAAAACTTAAATGGTGGACTTCCAGTAAAGCAAGTTACTCTCCATAACGTAGATGGACCTCATCCCAACAGGCAAAGGCCTTAATGGAGCAAAGTCTGACCTGCTCTGAACAAGAAGGAATTGTGCCTTTGCCTCTCACCACAACTCCTCCATAAGCCTCCAGCCTGCCAGTCGACCCCAAAACTCAGGTCTCACCAAGCCCCCACAATAGCATGAAGGACTGCCTCGAAATGAATCTCCTTCTTTTTTTTTTTTTTTTTTTTTTTTTTTTTTTTTTTTTTTTTTTTGGTACTGGGGATTGAACTCAGAGGCATTCTACCGCCGAGCTACACCCCCAGCCCTATTTTTTTTATTCTTTATTTTGAAACCGAGTCTCACTAAGTTGCGGAGTGCCTCACTAGGTAGCTGAGGCTGGCCACGAACCTGGATCCTCCGGTCTCAGCCTCCCGAATGCTGGGATTACAAGCGTGCGCCACCACGCCCGGCTATGAATTTCCTTCTTGATCTAACCAATAAACCCAGAATTTGGGAGGCTAAGACAGGAGATGACAGGTTCAAGGCCAGCCTCAGCAACTTTGCAAGGCCCTCTGCAACTCAGTGAGACCCTGTTTCAAAAAATAATAATAATAAAATAGGACCAAGGGAATAGCTAAAAAGTAGAATG
>PVLC010005749.1:56094-74244 GCA_004027655.1 Graphiurus murinus
AAAAAAAAAAAAAAAAAAATAGGCCTGGGGGTGTAGCTCAGAGGTAGAATACCCCTGAGTTCAATCCCCAGTACCGCAAAAAAAAAAAAAAAAAAAGGAAGAATCACCTGGTCTTCAGAATGTTAATTCCTGGAATTTATAAAGCCCCGTAGTGCCTGACACGGTGGTGGACACCTGTAATCCCAATACTTGAGAGGTTGAGACAGGAAGATTGCAGGTTTGAGGCCAGCCTCAGCAACCCAGTGAGGCCCTGTTTCAAAATAAGACATAAAATCGATCTAGAGGCCGTAGCTCAGAGGTAGAATGCCCCTGGATTCAATCCCTAGTACCACCAAAAAAAACCCCTCTTAACACTATATCAAAACAATTGGGGGGGGGGGGTTACTGGGAATTGAACCCAGAGGCATTATATCTCCAAGCTATACCCCTAGCCTGATTTCATTTATTTGGAAATAGGGTCTCACTCACTAGGTTGCTGAGAGCCTCACTAAATTGCTGAAACTGTCCTTGAATCTGTGATCCTCTTGTCTCAGCCTCCCAAGTACTGGGATTACAAGCCTGCGCCACCATGCCCAGCTCCAAAATAATCCTTGTTAGAATTTTTTACTGTTCCACATGAAAGGACAGAATAAAGAAGTCACCAATGGAGCCGGGCGTAGTGGCGCACGCTTGTAATCCCAGCATTCGGGAGGCTGAGACCAGAGGATCCGGGTTCGCGGCCAGCCTCAGCTACCTAGTGAGGCACTCCGCAACTTAGTGAGACTCAGTTTCAAAATAAAGAATAAAAAATAGGGCTGGGGGTATAGCTCGGAGGTAGAATGCCCCTGAGTTCAATCCTCAGTACCGAAAAAAAAAAAGAAGTCACCAATGGCAAGGAGAAGGCAGGAGTGTACAGATTCAAGTTTCAATTCATCATTTACAACTGTTGCTTTATGAAGCTATCACCCTGAAAGTTCACCACAGTCCATCTCCGGTAGTGGATTTCAAAGTTTGATCCACAGTTCAACAATATCAACACCTGAAATGGATAAGAAATGCACATGCGTGGACTCCACTGCAAACTTACCAAGTCATCTAGGGAAAGAGACCAACAACCTGTGTTGTAAGAAGCCCTCCAGATGATTCTGATACACAGTAAAGTTTAAGAACAAGTGGTCTCCAATAAAGTCAAACATCTTAAGTAGGAGAAAGAACTGAATCAGGAAATTCTAGAAACTGCATGGCAGGATTATTGCTACATCACCATAAATAGTGTGGAAGACATTTTTATTAATATTATCCCTCCTTTTTTATAAGGCACTCGTTAAAAATGCCTTCCCAATACTATCTGACATTATTTAAGGACTTTCCAGTGACCTAAAATTTTCAATCCATTCACAAGGCTGCTCTGTGCTCACCAAGGCAGAACAAGAGCAAAGATTTTTAGGAAGGATGATGTTACATTCCCAGACAAAATTTATAGACTGAGAGTAGCATATTCTAAGTTGCTATGCTTTAAGTTGAATTTTTAGTTCTTCCACTAAATGGAATACAAAATCTTAAAAGGTCAAAAGACATACAATATGTCTATGAAATTTTTGCTTTTCTATAGGAAAATTTTCCAGTGGAGACAAAAAAAAAAAAAAAAATCCCACCGAGGAAGTAATTCCTCTGCCAATTTGATTCAGACTATTAACCGTCATTAGCATTCCTTTGTAGAAAGAAGGTGAATACCTTTAAACTGTTTAATCATGTTCTGATGGTTTTCAATGGCTTCCTTCAAGATCATTTCAGGCTGGTCCATCTTCCACCGCCACTCAGTGCCCACGGGATTGGTGTGGTGCCTAGGAACAAGAGGCAAAGTCCTAACGTGCCTTGTAGTAACATCCCAGCTAGTTTTCTAGTGTGAGGTTGTCCATAAAGTCGTAAAAGCAGGCTTGGTTTCTTCCTAAGATCTTAATTGTTTATAGCAGTATCTTCCAACTTACTTTAAGTCATGACATTTCACAGGGAGGAGTGGACAGAGAAGTCATTCAACATCTCTCCCAACTTCTGGCTGCTACCTGAGTCAACTTCAAGTATAAGTTAACAAACACTGTTTCCTACTTTTAATCATGTTAACTATGTACAGACATAAACATAAAATAATCTGTCACCATCAACACTTTATGACATCAAAGTCAACATTCATAAAATGAGTGTGGAAAGCTGGAAAACTCCATAATAAAAAGTGTGAAAGAAGAATAAAAAATAGGGCTGAGGGTACAGCTCGAAGGTATAATGCCCCTGGGTTCAAACCCCTGGTACTACAAAAAAAAAAATTTTAAATAGGCAAAAGTAGTTTTAGATAGAAGAAGAGGAGGAGGAGGAGGAAAGAAAAACAGAAAAGCAAGATAAACAGAAAGCACAAGAGAATAAAATAAAAAATATATGGGCTAAGCATGCAGCTCACTGGTAGAGTGATTGCCTAGCATGTACAAGACCTTGGGTTCCAGCCCTAGTACCACAGAAATAAGTAAGCAAATAGTTATCAATAATTTATAAATATTTATAAAAAATTATTATAAGGCCCTCTGCAACTTAGTGAGATCCTGTTTCAAAATAAAGAATAAAAAATAGGGCTGGGGGTATAGCTTGGAGGTAAAAATGCCTCTGGGTTCAATCCCTAGTACCACCACCAAAAAAAAAAATCATTATAAGTAACATGGACTAAATTCACCTGTTATAACAGTATCCAAGGGGATTTTTAAGAATCCAGCAATTCCACACACAGGCATTTATCTACAAAGTTTCATACACTAATGTTCATAGCAGCTTTATTCAGAATCCAGACAAAACCTGGATATGACCTAAATGTTCACCTAGAGGTGAATGGTTGAACAGGCGATAGAAAAACAATGTAATAGACTACTGTTTAACAATAAAAAGGATAAACTACTGATATCATAAACCCAACTTCATGAACGAATTTCAAAACCATTTTACATTTTAAAAATGCATATGAGGTGGGAGTGGTGGTGCATGCTTATAATCTCCATACATGGAAGGCTGAAACAGGAGGATCACAGGTTCACAGCCAGCTTCAGCAACTTAGCAAGGCCCTTTGCAACTTAGTGAGACTCTGTTTGAAAATAAAAAATAAAATAGGGCTGGGAGTGTAGCTCAGGGGTAGTGTCATAGGTCAGCACGATACCTCTGTGGTGAAAAGAATTTCAACACACACCAGATAGGACAAAGGCAGAAGTTTTATTTTAAGGGAAAGGCACAGGTAAACAGGGGAAAGGATAGAGGTCACCTCAGAAGTCTCCAGGATCGCAGCTGGGAGAAAGAGCGCACATGGTCTCTCTCCATCCTTTTTATATCACACCTGGAGAGGGGCTGGCTCATGGGTCCAGGGCGGAGAGTAGAGAACCTGGAGCAGCATGGGATATTGGTCCCCCACCCTTGGGGTCTTAAAAAAAGGTGAAAAAATATTAGGTAGGACTCTCTGGAGTAGAAGTAGGAAGTCTGGGATGTGAGGTCTTTCTTACAATAGGTGTGACTTCCTTTTGAGAGACAAATGGAGCTCTTAAAAATCACCTTAGGGATTTCCAGTATGGAGTCAGGCCATTATGAATGGGCCTTGTTTTTTAAGGATGAGCAAGCTCTGTTAAAACAAAGCCACATTTTCCTTTCCTTCCCAATCCATCTCCTTTCTGCCTACATTTTATTCCTTCTATTCTACCTCATCAGTAGAATGCCCCCGCAGTTCAATCCCCAGTACCCCCCACACACACATGCAAAAAAATGCATATGATTGAATTTTTATGCAAATTGAGAAAAAGAAAAATAAAACAGATTGTCAAAAAGTAAATCAGTCTGACTTGAGCTTGGGTGAGGTGAGAGAAACTGACTTGAAGTGGGCACTAGGTAACTCTTGAGGGTGATGAAAGTGTTCTATATCTTGAAGGTGGTGGTAGTTACATAGGTGTACACTTTTAACAAAACTCACTGAAGTACATTTTAAATAGAAGTATTTCATTATCCAGAAATAAAACTCCAATAAAGTCAATTTAAGAAAACTGATCTAAATACTTGTTTTTAGCAGCATGCCTAGAATATAATGTTGCAGTTATATAAAGGAAAGAAGAAGAAAGACCTGACAAGTATAAATAACCAAAAGAACTCCAATGGAGATATATTGGACAACACAGACTTTAAATGAAAAAACATTTTTAGTGGATAAAAAGGACTAGTGAATAATAGAACAAGTAATCAATAACAGCCTAGATTTTGCTGTTGTTTTACTACCTAAATATTTTAAAAGTACTCTTTTCCTGTACATATGACAGAGGTTTTTTTAACTGGCTACACTAAGCATATAGCACTTCTCAATAATTTTTGAGTAAGCCAGGCATAGTGGCAGACACCTGTAATTACAGTACTTGGGAGGCTGAGACAGGAGGACCACAGGTTTGAGGCCAACTTCAACTTTGCAAGGCCTTCAGCAGCCTAGTTAGTGTGACCCTGTTTCAAAATAAAAAGTAAAATAGGGCTGGGGGTATAGTTCAAAAGTAGAATGCCTCTGGATTCATTCCCAGTACCATAAATAAATAAATATCAAATAATTTGTATTATAGAGACCATGTTCTATAGCAATTAAACAATTTAGTTGACAGTAAATAATAAAAATATGACATCCCGCCGGGCGTGGTGGCGCACGCTTGTAATCCCAGCATTCGGGAGGCTGAGACCGGAGGATCCGGGTTCACGGCCAGCCTCAGCTACCTAGTGAGGCACTCCGCAACTTAGTGAGACTCGGTTTCAAAATAAAGAATAAAAAATGGGGCTAGGGGTATAGCTCGGAGGTAGAATGCCCCTGAGTTCAATCCCCAGTACCGCAAAAAAAAAAATGACATCCCAAAATCTAAATTATGTGTAACATTTAAAATGAGTACTTTTTAAAGCTGGGCATGGTCATGCATGCTTGTAATTCCAGTACATGGGAGGCTGAGACAGTAGGATCTCAGGTTCGCGACCAACCTCAGCTACTTAGTGAGGCCCTTTGCAACTTAATCAGACCCTGTTTCAAAATAAAGAATAAAAAATAGGGCTGGGGTGTAGCTTGGAGGTAGAATGCCCTTGGGTTCCATCCTCAGCGCCGCAAAAAAAAAAAAGTTTAAAATGAGTACTTTTTTGACCCATGAATTACAAAAAAGTCACATGGAAATTAATAAGTATTTACAATTGAATAATAGTTAGCATACTACTAAACTAAATCTAAAGAATATAGCTAAAAGCCAGGCATGATGACGCATGCTTGTAATCCCAGGACTTTGGAGGCTGAAATAAGAGGACAGTAGGTTTGAGACCAGCTGCAGCAACTTAGTAAGGGCTTTTGCAACTCAGTGAGACCTTATTTCAAAATACAAAATATATAGTGCTGGTACTATAGCTCAGAGATAGAATGCTCCTGAGTTCAATCCCCATTTCCACTAAAGGGAAAAAAAGAAAGAAAAGAAAAGGAAGAAAGAAAGGTAGCTAAGAGGAAAAATTATAATTTTTGCGGTACTGGGGTTGGAACCCAAGGGCACTCTACCTCTGAGCTACATCCCCAGCTCTAATTTTTTTTTTTTTTTTTTTTTGGCGGTACTGGGGATTGAACTCAGGGGCATTCTACCTCCGAGCTGCACCCCTAGCCCTATTTTTTATTCTTTATTTTGAAACCGAGTCTCACTAAGTTGCGGAGTGCCTCACTAGGTAGCTGAGGCTGGCCGCGAACCTGGATCCTCTGGTCTCAGCCTCCCGAATGCTGGGATTACAAGCGTGCGCCACCATGCCGGGCTCCCCAGCTCTAATTTTTATTCTTCATTTTGAAACAGGGTCTCACTGAGTTGCAGAGGACCTCACTAAGTAGCTGAGGCTGGCCACAAACTCGGATCAACTGTCTCAGTCTCCCAAGTACTGGGATTATAAGCGTATGCCACCACACCCAGCAAAAAATTATAATTAAAGTCTTAAAAAACACTAAACATTAATGAGCTAACAGGTCAATTTAAGTTAGAAAAAGAATTTTTAAAAATAGATTAGTGAACTAGAAAACAAAGATATCATAGCAAGGATCCATAAGCTAAAATCTAGTTCTAAAAAAAGACCAAAAAAATTGACAACCTCCAGACGAAATTGGTTAAAGAAAAAAGCAACCAAATGCATAATGTTGGGAATGAAAAAAGCATTAACTACAGAAACAACAGAGCTTGTAGGTAAGTCTGCGTGTGCCTTGGGGGAGATCATTACACATGTGGTCACCATGGCCACGTGTCTTCACTTACCGCCAACAGAAGACGCATTTATTTGCACACGCCAAGCTCGGGGTGGTTTCCATGCAGCGATGGCTTTCGATGCCATAGAATGTATGTTTATAGCAACCTCCTCTCCCTCGAAGCATTGACTATGACAAGCAAAGAATAAATCATTACTTGAGTAAAATCATCAAAGCACAGAAACAAAACACCAAGGCATCTTTTCTTTTTTTTTTTTTTTTTCCTTTTTTTCTTCTCTGTGGTACCGGGGATGGAACCCAGGGGCATTCTACCTTTGAGATACACCCCCAGCCCTATTTTATTTTTTATTTTGAAACAGGGTCTCACTAAGTTGCTGAGGCTGGCCTCGAGCCTGCGATCCTCCTACCTCTGCCTCCCAAGTACTGGGATTACAAGTGTGCCACCACACCCAGATCCAAGGTATCATTTTTAATATGAAACCAGACAGCTTCAAGGCCAGCTTCAGCAACCTAGTGAGACCCTGTTTCAAAATAAAAAGTAAGCCAGGTGAGGTGGCGCACACTTGTAATCCCAGTACTTGGGAGACTGAGACAGGAGGATCGCAAGATCTCGGCCAGCCTCAGCTACTTAGTGAGACCCTCCACAACTTAGTGAGACCCTGTTTCAAAAATAAAAAATAACAAATAGCCTGGGGGTATAACTCAGAGGTATAATGCCTCTGAGTTAAATCTCTAGTACTACAAAAAATAAATATAAATAAATAAATAATAAGTTGGGTGTGGTGGCACACGCTTGTCATCCCAGTACTTGGGAGGCTGATCTAGATAGGAGGATCACAGGTTCAAGGACAGCCTCAGCAAGTAGTGAGACTCTCATCAACCTAGGGAGACCCTGTTTCAAAATAAAAATAAAATAAGGCTGAGGGTGTAGCTCAGAGATAGAATGTCCCTGGGTTCAATCCCCGGTACCACAAAAAAAAATATGAAACCATGTATATGATAGTGAAAAATACTCCTACTGGTATCTACATTGTTAGAAGCTTAACAATCGAGCAATATAGTGTTTTGATAGTGCTCTGGGTTTTCTAAAACACACTGAAATAAACCTATGATTCATGAACTCTGAAAGTTCTATACAGAAGTCCACTGTGCTTCTAATATACAAATCCACTAAACTATCTCAAACAATATTAGTACAAAAACCTGTAAGTCCAGGTGATAGATAAGACAGGCTCCTAAAAAATGGAAGCAATGGACATATTCGAGAGGATCCCTGCTCTGAAAAAGGAAGGGCTCATAGGAAATGTATCTCGGTGTACATTTGGGTCAGTTGGATGCGTAGAATTTGAATATACTTGAGACAGTTGAGAGGACAAGCAACACATATAAAAGATACATATTAATCCCCCCCAAAACCCTTTGTTTTTTCTGGTACTGGAGATTGAACCCAGGAGTGTTCTGCCTCCAAGCTATGACCTCGGGCGTGTGTGTGTGTGTGTGTGTGTGTGTGTGTGTTTGCAGTACTGGGGATTGAACTCAGGGGCATTCTATCTCCAAGCTATACTCCTAGTCCTATTTTTATTCTTTATTTTGAAACAGGGTCTCACTAAGTTGTAGAGTGCCTCACTAAGTAGCTGAGGCTGGCCACAAACCCAGATCCTCTGGTTTCAGCCTCCCAAGTACTGAGATTACAAGTGTATGCCACCATGACCGGCTTTTTTTTTTTTTTTTTTTTTCTTATTTATATATAGTTTTGCTAAGTTGCTGAGGGCCTCACCAAGATGCTAAGGCTACCTTGAACTTGAGATCTTCCTGTCTCAGCCTCCCAAAGCACTGGGATTACAGGTATGTACCACCATGCCTGGCTTAAAAAAGAAAAATACTTTTTTATGTGAGGGATAAAACCACGTACCACTTGAGTGTTAAGACCACATAATTCAGTAGGTATAGTAAGAAGATAATGTGAAGAAATGGCTCAGATCAACTCAGGATCAGAATCAAGAAAATATCAAGCGTTTTATCATCAGAAAGATTCATCCAGAAACTCTGTACAAAATGATCCTGATTTCAGCTAAAGTGAAAACAGTGGAGCCGGTGATAAGCTTATGAAAAATAGGCAATGATGATGACTTGACTCTAAGACTGCAGAGGAAAGAGGAAGGGTACTACAGAGGTACGATCAGGGTCATTCCCAACAGGAGGGGCAAAGCAGAGGGAATCAGGCAAGATAACTGGGAATTTGAGGCCAAGTGATTGAAACAATATGGAGTTAACAAGAGTAGCAGCAACCAAGGAAAATAAAAGAGGAGACACAGATGGGCCGCCTTTACATATACAGTGAGGCCTCTGTACCCTCAGGTTCTACAGCCAAGGTTCAACTGATTGACAATACTGAGGGAAGGGGATTGTCTCTACTGTCATTTTTTCCTTGTCATTATTTCCTAAACAATACAGTATAACAACTATTGATATAGCATTTACATTGTACTAGGTATTATAAGTAGCATAGAGATGATTTAAAATTCTACACCATTGTTTGGAAGGCTAAGACAGGAGGATCACAGGTTTGAGGACAGCCTGAGCAATGTAGCGAGACTCTCAGCAACCTAGCGAGACCCTGTTTCAAAACAAAAAACTTTTTTAAAGGGCTAGAGATGTAGCTTGGAGGTAAGAATGCTCGTGGGTTCAATCCTTAGTAACACACACACACACACACACTCATGGGTTCAATCCTTAGTAACACACACACACACACACACACACACACACACACACACAGAAAATTCTATATCATCTTATATAAAAGACTTGATCCAAAATCCATGAATTGGTATGGGGGGGAGGAGTCCCTAGAATCAATTCCCCACAGATACTGAGGGACAACTGTATACAATATTCATCAGTGTACTAAAAATATAATGCTGTACACAATAAAAGAAAATCATATAACAAAATTATACCAACATAATTATTATGTCAATTGATCATGAAACTCAGGCTAATGTTGTTGTTGTTGTTGTTGTTCTGATAAAAGGATTAACCCTGTCCATCTCACCTAGTACTTGCACTAGAAGGGGGAAAAAGGAATTAAGAAAAAATATTGCTCAGGAGAGCTATACCTACATACTCTTTCAAGTTTCTAATAAAATATACAAGATGGCAAATAAAATATTAAAATCTTGCAAATAGCACTGAAAACTAAAAGTAAAGTTCCACTAAACACCAAAGTCAGAGTGATTTCAACCAATGCCCCCAAATTCAATCCTCAATAAAAAAAAATTTTTTTTAAATCCACCAAATATAATACAAATGGAGAAACAAAGTTGAAGAGCTACACATCTCATTCATTATTCACTAAGAAGTTAATACACATTGTTATAAACTGAATTGTGCCCTCACCAACACCAATTAATGTTGAAGTCCTAATCCCAGATACAGCTGTATTTGGAGATTGGGCCTTTAAGTATCACACTGTCTTGATTATAAGAGTGATATGGTAAATCACAATATCAGAATGAATAATTCTTCCCACTTCATATTTCATCAACACTGTGCAAGCTATTCTAGGGCCTGTGCCTTTCCTTGTAAGTTTTAGAATATGTTTGTTCCTATAAAAAAAAAAAAAAACTCACTGGTATTTTTGATAGAAGCTGCATTAAACCTATAGATCAAAATGGGGGGACTGACATTTTACTACATTGATTCCTAATCCATGAACATATTATGTCTCTCCATTTATTTCAGTTTTCATTGATTTATTACATCAGCACTTTGCAATTTTCAGCATTCAGTCACGTGTATATTTTGTTAAACATATAACTTAGTATATAATTTTCTTTAGGGTAACTGTAAATGGATTGTCTTTTTAATTCTAGTTTTCATATGTTTGTGAATAAAGAACGTAAATGGCTTTTGTGTACTGATATTGTATGCTGTGACTTTGCAGAACTCAATTATTAGTTCTAGGAGGGTTTTTGTTTGGGGGATTTTGTTTTGTTTTACCAATTCCTTGAGATTTTCTTCATTGACAATTATGTCATATGCAAAATAGGGATTTTCTGCCTTTTCGATCTGCATGCATTTGATTTCCTTCTCTTGCCTTACTAAACTGGCTAGCACTTACAGTACTCTGTTGAGTATGAATGGTGAGTCGACATACTTACCTAGTTTCCCAATCCTATGGGAAAAGTCTTTCGTATTAAGTATGCATTAAGTGTAAGTTTATGTATTTACTATAACATACTTTGATCATTATTTTAGACTGTACTCCTTCTACTCATTAAAAAAAAAGTTCACTGTAAAATGACATCTGTGTTGTGTTGGCATCAGCCTCACACATCTGGTGTTTACTACATTTCTTTTTTTTTTGTAGTACTGGGGATTGAACTCAGGGGCATTCTACCTCCAAGCTATACCCCCAGCCCTATTTTTTATTCTTTATTTTGAAACCGAGTCTCACTAAGTTGCGGAGTGCCTCACTAGGTAGCTGAGGCTGGCCTCGAACTCGGATCCTCTCATCTCAGCCTCCCAAATGCTGGGATTACAAGCGTGCACGCCCAGCTTACTACGTCTCTTAACTGCATCATGAAGCCATGTGGAGTGATTGGAGTGATTCACCTACGCCATCAAGATTTGTATAGTATACTATGATGTTTGCACCACGGCAAAATTGGTAATTGTGAAAGTTCTCTTTTTGTAACCCATTATGAATATTTTATATCATAGCTTGAAGCTCTGCACAAAACAAAGTTGATGTTGCCTAAAGCATGTGCATGGTATTATATAGTAAGTGAGAAATCTCATTACAAAAGCCATGCTCACCATGAAATTCCTCAGCACATGTCCCCATTTCTGAGCAATGGATAAGTATACTCTTCCAGTACCATTCCTTTTCACTTCCTTCTGCTACTCCAATGGGCGTAAATGTTGGGTACCATTGCCCCACAAATCCCTAAGGCCCCACTCAATGTTTCTTCCTCATCTCTTTTTGTTTCTGTTGTTGGGATTGGGTAAATTCTATTGATTTGTCCTGGTCATTGATCTGTTAAGGTCACTGCTTATCTCCTGTCACCTCTACTTGACTATCGAGTCCGTCAGCAAGTTTTTTGTTTCTGTTATTATATTCTTCAGTCTTATAATTCCCCCTTGGTTCCTGAACATTTTTCTGGGCTGAGATATTTTATTTTTTCATTTGTTTGAAGACCGTTTATAACTGACTGCTGCAACACCTTTATGACAGCTACTTTGAAATCCTTGTCGATCAGTTGATTCATCTGATACTGGTGTCAGTTGATTATGTTTTCTTATTCAAGTTGTGATTTTTCTCAGTTCTTGGCATGACAGGTAATTTTTTTTTCTTGTATCCTAGGCACTTTGTCTATATGTTAGGAGACTCTACACCCTCTCTCTTTCTTTCATTTTAGCAGGTGGTCACGTTGTTTCAGTTTAGCATATAGGTCCTGGCCTAATTTTGTTTGCAGTGGTTCCAACAGCAATTTAATTTTCAGTTATCCTGGGCTGGCACTGGTACCTGCTGGCTCTGTCTGAGGACATGGAAGGGGTTTCCCCAGGCTGGACCACTAGGGGTTCTCAGTGGAGGAGAGGAGTGTCAGGTCAACAGGCATCCCAGCACAGACTGCTTCTGTGGCAGAGTTCCTCTGGCCTATATTGTCCAGTAGCCCAAGTATCTGTGGGTGGAGTCTCAGACTCACAAGGATGGCAAGGCTTTCCTGGCTGGGCCACTGGCTTCGGTAGGGTTGCTCCTGCCAGACCCACCCAGCCACCATAGTATCACTTGGTAGAGGGAATGTCAAGCCCAGGAGGGACAGAGAGCATCGCGTAAGCCACTGCACTTTGGTGGGGGAGTCTTTCTGATGACACTTGACCAACTTGGTATCTATCAACAAAATAGGAGAATTTCAGGCCTGGTAAGGAAAGAGAACACTTGACCTAGCTGTTTATTATTGGTGGAGATCCCAATAGATCCTCTTTCCAGTGGTACTGAGCCTGCCTGGTTCTGTTGGAGGGATTCCTATTTGAGCCAGAGAAGGAATGAGCCTACGTAAACACCCTCCTAACATGGGGTCTGGGTTGCCACCTTCTTCTAGAGGGAGATGCAAGGCATCCTGCTGCTGTGCTGTTCCTCCAGTCCTGGTCCCAAACCAGACAGCCTTCCGCTTACCACCTTTCGGAGATCTTGCTGGGTTGCTGAGTATTTATCCAGAGTTATATTAGTGCTAAGTGGGAAGGGGCAGGGAGAAAGGAGCTTATGCCATCTTGGCCACACTGGGAGTTTCCAGACATTACATTTTGAAAGTGTTACCATGTCTAAAAATTCATATAAAGGCTGGGTTGAAAAGGAAAAGACCCACAAGCCTACCTGTGCTTAGAATTAAGTGCTCATGCTGTGAGAAAAAAAATAGAGACAGCTTCAAATTCATTAGTTCATGAATTCTTGTCCTCAAAGCATTCAAGAGCCTGAGAAAACACAACTAGGGACCAGCAGAGCCACACTGGAGGAATGCAGGACACTGTTCGTGGCTAGGCTCTGTGCACATCGATGTGGGGGAGAAAGTGTATGATGTGTTAGAGATAATTCTCCATGAATCTTCCTCTAAATATCCCGCAAACAAGGACACTAATTGGTTTCATTCTATACTATCTTCAAAAATGTTTATATAGTGATCAGCCACCTTAGAAGACAGACACAATATCTCCCTCTAAATGGCAAGTGTATTTCCTGTTCATTATAATAAAGGTAATATATCCCAATAAGTAAAAATCAGCTAGGATTGTTGGCAATTATAAAAGATTTGTGTTAGACAGGCATGGTGGCACATGCCTATACTCCTAGTAGTTGGGAGGCTGAGACAGGAGGATCACAGGTCATGGTCTGCCTCAACAACTCAGAGAGGCCCTCGGCAACTTAGCAAGACTCTGTTTCAAAATGAAAAGTAGGGCTGGGGGGTTAGCATGGAGGTAGAATGCCCGTGGATTCAATCACCAGTATAAAAAAAAAAAAAAAATTTTGTGTCCTCTAATTTGGGGTTCCCTTTCTATAACGTATGTGTAGATGTTACCTGACTTTCTCCTAGTACTGCTTTATGGGGAACTACGGCTCAGGAGCAAATATGATATTCCTAGCTACTGCTATAATTATGAGCAATAAACTGCCCTTGTTTCTGACCAGGAATCTCATGTTTTCTGCCAGCATTCATAAAACTGTGTCAGCTAATTCATTATCCTGCAAGTAGGGTAAAATTTCAGACTCTAATTTTTGAGAGGGAACTGAAAATCCCAACTCAGAGGTCAATAAACTATAGTCCATGGGTCAAATCTGGCCCACTGCCTGTTTTTGTAAGTGAAGTTTCATTGAAATGGTCACCCCCAGCTGGGCGTGGTGGCACATGATTGTAATCCCAGCATTTGGGAGGCTGAGACCGGAGGATCTGGGTTCACAGCCAGCCTCAGCTACCTAGTGAGGACCTCCGCAATTTAGTGAGACCCTGTTTCAAAATAAAGAATAAAAAATAGGGTTGGGGGTATAACTCGGAGGTAGAATGCCCCTGAGTTCAATCCCCAGTACCGCAAAAAAAAAAAAAGAAAAGAAATGGTCACCCCCATTTGTTTATGAATTGTTTATGGCTGCTTCTGTGCTATGATGCAGAGCTGACTTGCTACAACCGAGATCATGTGACCCACAAGCTTAACAGTCACAGTCACTAACTGGCTCTTGAACAAAAAGTTTGCTGACTGCTAACTTACTTATTTTATGTTCCAGTGCAAAATAATTACAAACTAATTAAATAAACCCCCCCCAAAAAAATCTAAACAAGCCAGGTATAGTGGCACACACCTGTAATCCCAGTACTTGGGAACCTAAGAGGCAACTCAGGGAGGTTCTCAGCAACTTAGCAAGACCCTGTTTCAAAATAAAAATAAAAAGGACTCAGGGGGCGGGGGCGGGGGGTGGGCATGGAGCTCAGAGGCAGAATGCCCCTGGGTTCAATCTCCAGTACAAAAAAAAATCTAAACAAAATTATAATTGACTATTTTTCAAATCCCTAAGTGAGAAAAAAAAAAATCTGTAAGCTTAAAAAAATAGGCAAAAACCACAAAAGTGCTGGGCATGGTGATATATGCCTGTAATCAGCTACTCAAGAAGCTGAGGCAGAAGATCACAAGTTCAAGGCCATCCTGAGCAACTCAGTGAATCAAAATGAAAAATAAAAAATAAAAAAGTTTGGGGCATTATGATGTGAGACTATAATACACCAATAAAAGCACATTAAAAAAATAAAAAAGATAACTTTTGAATTCCTAAAAAAAAGTTTGGGGATGTAATGATAGAACACTCTTCTTGAGTTCAATCCCCAGTAACACACACACACACACACACACACACACATACACACACATCCACAAAGGTAAATGGATAAAAACAGCCAGTCATGGTGACATATTCCTGTAGTCTTAGTACTTGGGAGTGAGATAGGAGGATCACAGGTTCACAGCCAGCCTCAACAACTTAGGAAGGCCCTCTGCAACTTAGTGAGAACTTGTTTCAAAATAAAAAATAAGATAGGCTGGGGTTATAACTCAGAAGTTCAATTCTGAGTTCAATCCCCAGTATCAGACACACAGACAAAAAAGATCCATAAAAAGATAAAATTTAAGTACATCAAAAATCAAACATGAGCCGGGCGTGGTGGCACATGCTTGTAATCTCAGCATTTGGGTGGTTGAGACCGGAGGATCCTGGTTCGAGGCCAGCCTCAGCTACCTAGTGAGGCACTCTGCAACTTAGTGAGACCCTGTTTCAAAATAAAGAATAAAAAATAGGGCTGGGGGTATAGTCCGGAGGTAGACTACCCCTGAGTTCAATCCCCAGTACCGGAAAAAAAAAAAAAATCAAACATAGTTGTGTGTGTGTGCATGTGTGTGTGCACGTGCGTGTACATGTGGTGTATAGCATTTATCTAGCATGTCCAAGGCCCTGGATTCTATTCCCAGCAATACACACACACACACATACACACATGCAAATCAAATAAAGGACAATATATAAACTAGGAAAAATATTTCAATTAACAATAGATATGTCTAAACTTCATAATAGTTTTTTGGGGGTTTGGGAGGGGGGTTGTTTGTTTGTTGTGGTACTGGGGATTGAACCGAGGGGCATTCTACCTCCAAGATACACCTCCAGCCCTATTTTTTATTCTTTATTCTGAAACAGGGTCTCACGAAGTTGCAGAGGGCCTCACTAAGTTGAGGCTGGCCACGAACTCACAATCCTCCTGTCTCAACCTCCCAAGTACTAGGACTACAAGCGTGCGCCACCATGCCCGACTTCATAATAGTTTTTTAAAAACAATTCATTAAAAATTATAAGAAGAATCTGGGCATAGTGGCATAGGCCAGTAATCTCAGTCCTTGGGAGGCTGAGACAAGAGGATCGCAAGTTCGAGACCAGCCCTCACCCAAGTAGTGAGACTCTCATCAACCTAGTGAGACCATGTTTCAAAATAAGAAATAAATTCAATCCCCATTAACACCAGTATGTGTATATATATACATGAAAATATATTCACATGAAAAGATCATTAGCAGACCTTTTGAATTAACTGATATCTTTTCTAGGACTTCACTCTAAGGAAATAGTCTAAATGCAAATAAAACTTCATTCCTCATATAGTAACAAAAACTCGCTCTTCCCATAGTTAATTAATAATAAGGCAAAAAAACTGGAAATAACTTCATCATCACCAGGCAAATTCTGAATTAAATTATGGCACATTCACCAAAATTTCCATAGTCATTAAGAATTATACCTAAAAAACATTTTAAATAGGAAAATGCTTATGTTAGATAAAACAACTAATATAAAATTGTATATACAACTTGATCTCAAATATGTACAAACATAAAGGCAAGTTTTTTTAAATTACTGAAAATATACACCAAAATTTCTACATGGTGGAAATATTTTATTGTTTATATTTTACTTCTATTGCCAAAGAACACATGTTAGGATGTGGGGTTGGAACGCCCCCCCCAAAAGACTGTGTTGAATGCCTGTCTCAGGTTACTCTCTTTCAGGGACCCCTCCCCACTGTGTGTGGGGAGTTGTTTTGGTCTTCTACCTTTCGTTGGCTTAAAATAAATCTTTATGCCAAGGAAGAAAGGAGAGAGAGAGAGACACACACACACACACACACACACACACACACACACACACGCTGGTCTGTCCCCAATGCAGGAAGGTTCAGAGGTGGGATGGCTGGAGGAGCCAAGTCACTGTGGAAGAAGGTTTGGGGACTATATGTGTCCCTGGCCACTTGCTATCTCTCCCTCTGCTTCCAGCCGCCATCATGTGACAGCACAGTCCTTCCCGTGTCTTGTTGCCATGGTTTCTGCCTTGGAGCCACCCAACTATGGACTAAACCTCCAAACCTGCAAGCCCGAATAAACCCTCCTCTAAGTTGTGCTTGTCAGGTATCTGGGTCACAGTGACAAAATGGCTGACTAAAACAACGTGTTATTTTAACAACAAACAAAAGTTCTTTTAAAATTTTGAGGACAAGCAACTTGAATCATAAGCCTGGGAATAGCATCATCTACAAGTTTTTGACCCTCTTCACCATGTAGAAAGTCACAAGTTTACGCACTGTTTGATCATATTTTTTTTTTCACCAGAATGTGATTGCTTTCCCAACTGCTACCTACATAATTCATCGCCATTCACTCCAGCTCACACCGTGCTCAAGTGCTGACAGTGTGCTTCCTCATCACTCACTTCTGGCCTGGCATTTCTCTAAGAGTTATGGACTGCCTGCCCCTAGCTTATTTATATATTATCACAGGAAAAGCCGCTTTCCAAACAAATAAGATGCCTTTTTTGAAAGTTCTAAAAGAGCTTAGTAATCTCTGGTTTTAATCCTATACCTTTCTATTCAAATCTCTCTGAGTCCTGGACATAAAAGGAATTAGGAAATGTGATTAACATTCCAGGGAAAAAATATATGTCATAACTGAAATAATCCAAATGTTGAAATTACCAGACAAAAACTTTAAAGCAGCTATTATTATAGGAGGAGAAAGATATCAGATAAAAGTCAGTGAACTTGAAGAATAATGAACAAGAAGTAGCATTCTGAAGAACACAGAAAAGGACCTAGAAAAAAAAAAATGAAGATTGACTTTGGGACATGAGGGAGAATATCAAAAGATCTAATACTTGTCTTACTGGAGATCTCAGAAAGAGAAGAGAGGTACAGAAAAATTATTAAAAGAAATAATGATCAAACACCTCTCAAACTTGATGAGTCTTAAATTTACAAATTTAGTAAGTTCAGGGAAACACTAAGAGGATAAACCAAAAGAAAACCACATCCAGACATATAAACAAATTGCTAAAAACCCCTTTCAACCAAACCGTGGTTTGTATTAATGAGGAGACTCTCAGTGAGTGTCTGGGGTGGAGACTTTCTTGTGGGACTGAACCCTGAGCCTATGGGGTCTGATGTTAACTCTAGGGAGATAGTGTCAGAATTGAGTTAAATCCTTGGACACTCAGTTGGTGCCTAGCTGATACATGCTCTCACATGTTATTCATTACAAAAGATACTCCTCTCGCCCCTATCACTCAGGAAATCCAAGGACTTTTAAAAGCTCTTGTTTCAGGAACAAAAAATAAAGGTCAAGCCGGGCGTGGTGGCGCACGCTTGTAATCCCAGCATTCGGGAGGCTGAGACCGGAGGATCCGGGTTCGCGGCCAGCCTCAGCTACTTAGTGAGGCACTCCGCAACTTAGTGAGACTCGGTTTCAAAATAAAGAATAAAAAATAGGGCTGGGGGTATAGCTCGGAGGTAGAATGCCTCTGAGTTCAATCCCCAGTACCGCAAAAA
>PVLC010005750.1:0-74051 GCA_004027655.1 Graphiurus murinus
GTTGCGATTTTCTTGAGTTCTTTGTATATCCTAGATATTAGACCTCTATCTGAAGTGTAACTGGCAAAAATTTTCTCCCACTCTGTAGGCTCTCTGTTGAGGTTCTTGATAGTTTCCTTTGCTGTGCAGAAGCTCTTCAGTTTAATGCAATCCCATGTATTGATCTTCCTTTGAGCTGCTTGTGCTTTTGGGGTCTTGTGGGGAAAGTTTTTACCTGTGCCTATGTGTTCAAGTGTTGGTCCTATGCCCTCTTCAAGTAGCTGCAAGGTCACTGGTCTGACTTCCAGGTCCTTGATGCACCTTGAGTTGACTCTTGTGCAGGGTGAGAAAGTGGGGTTTATTTCCATTTTCCTGCATATGGTTAACCAGTTTTGCCAACACCATTTGTTAAAGAGGCTATCTTGTGAATACCAAAATATTTGATATTGAAAGAAAGAAATGTATGTCAGTTTTGCACTTTTGTAGACATGCATTTCTAAAGCTGGTATTTCTGACAGTCTTATTACCTTAGCAACTTGATAAATGTCCCCTACTTAAAATTCTAATAAACTTATAATCATTTAATAGAGTCTTCATTCTCTGTTGTATTTTCATTTTCCTTGCTCAATTTACTCTTTTCTTTCTATATAATAGAATTTATAAAACCTATCACTGGTTGTGCAGTGTTTTGGACATAAAAATTTGTGAGCTAATTATAACATGAGAAATCTTTAGGTAAATCCATTAATCTTAAGTGGGCTTGATGAACTTGAGTTCTTTTGTCTCTCTCACAAATACATAATCATACATAATCAGAATATAAATTAGTTGTTGAATTTGTCATAGGATTCTTTTAATAAGATGCCTTATCTAGCTAACGTAAATAAAAAGGAATAGAACTAGAATACACACATAAACATATACTTATACATATATAGACATGCATGTACACACTCACTCACTCACTGTCAGCATTTATGTTTGCTCTTTGATGAACCCTTGTGAGTCTGGAGGTTCTTGTTCTCAAGGGTGGAATGCTTCTTTTTTTTTTTTTTTGTGGTACTGGGGACTGAACCCAGGGGCATTCTACCTCTGAGCTATACCCCCAGCCCTATTTTTTTTTTCTTTATTTTGAAACAGAGTCTCACTAAGTTGTGGAGGGCCTCACTAGGTAGCTGAAGCTGGCCACGAACCCGGATCCTTCAGTGTCAGCCTCCCAAGTACTGGGATTACAAGCGTGTGCCACCATGCCTGGCTCAAGGGTGGAATGCTTCTATCAGGTAACATATTTCCATAAAACGGAAGCTATGATTGCCCCACCAAACATATTGGGCTTTTTCTTCTGCTGAATCCACAGGCAGAGAATAGCATCACTGTATTGACAGGGGAAATTAATTCTAACTATAAGAGAGAGATTGAATTGGTCCTCCCTGCTAGAGGCAAGTAAGACTCTATCTGAGATTCAGAGAATTCACTGGAGTATCTTTAATACTATCTTATCCGATGGTACTGGCTAATGGAAAATTGAGGCACCCCAATAAAGGACAAGACCACTGACTCTTCTTCATGGGAATGAAGTATGTGGAGTAGAAGAAAAGTCATAATTAAAAACTTAAATCTTCTGAGTCAGGTACAGAAATATTGACTGAAGCAGCTTTGACATTTTACCTAATTATTTACTTTTTATTTTTTCTACTTATCTTTATATGAAGAACCCCAGTACTGACTAGACAAAGTTTGATATGACAGTAAGACTGAACTGATATCATCCTATGTTATAGTTATCTGTGGAATGTCAAACATTTCCTGTGTTTAGGGCAGGAACTTTTCCCCAGAACAAATAGCAAGAATGAATGATGAGAGAAAAAAAGAGTTGACTGTGGTATGTAATTTCATTCTTCATCTCAAGATCCACTTTCTGATCTTTTTATGCTGCAGGAAATCAACATGTAAGGCTTCTATGTTTGGTATTTCCCCTCCACCCTTCTGGTTTTGCCAAGAGGTAGTCATTGCCATAGATCAGCAGGAGGGGTATGTTTTAGTCAGAATTCTCAGTGCTGTTACCCAAAGTACCTGACAGCCACAGCTTAGAGGAAGAAAGGTTTATTTGCACATGGTTCTGAAGATTACAGTCCATGTATATGTAGTTCATTTTATACCAGCTGAAAAGCAGGTGCCAGGGCTACGGGTCCTTAGGGCATGATGATGGGAAAAAGAGAGGAGGATAGAGCTTATTGTCAGCTTATAGCAGTAGAGTAGAGAGAGGAGGAAAGTGCAACAGCCTGCTCAGAATCACTGTCCTTGGCATGTCCCCAGGGACCCCTCCCTAGCAACCAAATCCCACCTCCAACATGGCTACCTTGCCAACCACGTAAAATCAGGGAGACATTCTAAATCCATACCATAACAGGGTGGAAGGTGGTCTAAGTACTTGGTCTTCTGGCTGAGGTTGCCTCTATCTGACTATATACCTTGACTAAGTTTCAGTACTTTACTCGAGCTAGCCTCCTGTAGAGAATTCTCTCCTTCTAAGTCAGGCTCACTGGCTCTCCTCTGGGCTGATTTTCCTAGACCTTGTGTACATGTTTGTAAGCCTCTTACACATCATCCTTCTCTGAATGCCTCATTTGCTTCTTGTTGGGCACCACACTGCCATCATTATCCCTTTTCTAACTCTTTATCTGTTAAAAGAACCTAAGCTGTGCAGTGTGGCTTGACGTTTTTAGAAAGAGGGATTCCTTCTGAAAGCTGGGATTAGAATTAGGGGGACATGGATCGTTTCCTGTACAACACTCTCATTCCAGCTTCATCTTGTCACAGCAATAACGTCCACTTGTCTTTTTTGCAAATATTTGTAATTCATGATTTATCCTAGAATCTGGACTGGTTACATAATTTGTAGGACTCTGTGAAAATGAAAACGCAGGGCCCTTTGTAAAACAGTTCTCAACTTTTGCAAGATAGCAACACCAGGGCAATAAACAAAGTGTAGGGTCCTTCTGAGTGTGAGGCCCTGGGGACCTGCACACTTCTCAGGTCTTCAAAATTGGCCCTGCTTGAAATCTATCCATCCAGGAGAGACGTAGATATAAGCTACCAAGACACAGGTAAGTCGTAAGTAAAATACATATTTTGACATAATGCTTGAAGTGAAGAATGTCAAGAAACCAGGGAAAGATAGAATAATCCATGGATTGGAGTCTTTGCATCACTTAGTGATTTTCAATGCTTGGCTGCTTGTTAGAATATCCAGGATGCTTTATAAAAATGCACCTCACCCCACCTCTTCTGATTTTATTGGTGTGTTCTGGACCCTTTGTAGTTGTAACAGCATTCTAAGTGATACTAGTTCATGAATCACCACCATAATTTTTTCCTTGAGAGTTGGAAATTACGAGTGACTTAGTCCCTTCTAGATAGAGGCGGTCTCACTGTTTTTGCCTCCTAAGGAAAACATTAAGGAAAAAAAAATCATGCAACAAGTTTAACTCCAATTGTGATTTTCACTTCAAATTACAAGTTGGATATAAACAAGTCTTCAATTGATAGGCATAGTCATATTTCTATTATAATGTATGTATTTTTTTCTAAGTAAAACATTTCTCTTGGATTTGTTTACCCTAGTGATTTTCAGAATGTGGTTCACAGATCCTCCTCATGAGGTCTGTGAATCAAAATTATATAAAGCATGTCCTTGTGTCCCCCAAAAGTCTACATAAAATGGACCACATAACATGTGTTAAAGGCCAGGTCCCCAGCTGGTGTTATGGAAGATGACGGAGCCTTTGAGAGGTGAGACCTAGTGGGAGGTCCTTAGATTGTGGGGGTGTGCCACAAAGGGGATCGTGGAACCCCAACCTCTAATTCTTTCTTTGCTTCCTGAATCATGATTAAGCAGTTTGCTTCATTATACATTTCCTATTACTGCCATCTGGTGCCTTCACCAGGGACCCAAAGCAATGGGGTCACTCACTCTTGGATTGGAACCTCTGGAACCCTGAGCTAAATAAACTATTTACCCTTTATACATTACTTACTTCAGGTATTTCATTATCGTGACAGAAAGCTGACTAGTCACTTCTGTCATTAATGAGCTACATATACAAGTGCCTATGTACGGAATACATCATTTATTCATTTATCATAGTTTCAATTGATCAATATGAACAGGGCTTTGTGCTAGTTCCAAGAAATGCAACAGAAATTAAAACAGAAGCAGTCTTCACCCTCATGGATCTAACTTTGAATGAGTAGAGAAGGGAAATAAACATCTAATAGAAAACCACAAAAATAATAAATAGTAATACATGTGATGAGCAAATGAAGAAAGAAACTTAGGGTGCAGTAAGAATAAGCACAGGGTTACTTAGCAAAGTAGGATCCCTCAAGAAATGAAATTTCAAGGAAGAATTAGGAAGAGAGGATTCTTGTTAGGTGAAGAAAGAATGGCAAATTATCAGGCTGAAAAGATAGAGGCCAGATCATATAGCACCATGTAGAATTTGAGAAGAGATTTAATCTATGTGTGAGTACATTTGTGTGTATGTATACAAACATCCCTTTCCTCCAGCTGGTAGACCAAGTTAGAAAAAGATGGCATTTTTAACATGTAATGTCAAACCGTAGGAGCTTGATTCAATTATAATACATTATTACAATGGAACATTACAAATCTCTTAAATATGATATAACTGAAATTTTATTGAAGAAAAGCCATTGGTGGTCTCCTTTTTTTTGACAATGCTTATTTTATTTATGCGCATTCAAATTCATCTCCACTGATGTTCAGTTTTGATAAGCACATGGAGTTACATAGCAACTACCATAATTAGGATATAGGATTGATATATCATCAGCAATACTTCCCTCACTGCCCTCTTGTGACCAGTCCACTTCTTTCTCTGAAACTTTAGCAACCGCTAGTTTTTTTCTCTTTCCCTGTAATTTTGCCTTTTTCAGAATGTCATTTAAATGGAGTCATACGGTATGACACTCTAGGAATCTGGCTTCTTCCATTTACCATAATGTATTGGAGTTTCTACCATGCTGTTCTGTTACAGCTTGTTCCAGTGATTGCTGAGTTGGCCCATGATATGGATGTACCATGATTTGTTTAACCATTTTTCTGTTGAAGGACATACATATGTTTCTGGGAATCTCTCTTAGCTTTTCTGTCTTACCTGTAGTCAATGGCTGCGGTCATCTGGCCTATAGTGAAACCTGATGTTCTCAAAGAGGTTCATCTCACCTCTCCTGCCCTGTCAGGGCTTCGGCAGCCCTTTGCCTTCAGCTAGGCAAGGCCCTTCCCCCTCTGGACCTCTCTTAGCAATTCCCCCATCCCTACCTTTGGCATACCACTCCCATGCACGTGGTAAAAAGACCAGGTAAAGAGCTGGCAGGTGAGATAAAATATATGACCCTATACTTTCTGTGGCTGGCTAATCTCACTTAACATAATGTTCTCCAGGTCTATCTATTTTCCTGCAAATGACATAATTTTGTTCTTCTTTATTGCTGAATAGAATTCCATTGTGTGCATATCCCATAGTTTTGCATGGGGTATACACACAATGGAATTCATTTGTTGATGGACATTTAGGTGCAGAAGCTAGGGAGTAATTGGAATATAAGAGGGAGTTTAGATAACAGAGGAGAAACCCCAATGGGGTGAGGGAGTGAGGGAGGTGGTCTAGGGGAAGGTGGGGGTGGTGGAGAGGTAGAATTAATGAAGGAAACACTTCCATTGATGTTATTTACATATGTGAGAATACCAATACCAATCTCATTATCCTGTATGGTAATGGAGGGGGGTGGGGAGGGAGCTGGGGGAAAGCTCACCAAGTGCTATGTGCATGTATATCACTATCATTGTGAAGTACATTATGATGTGAGATTGTAATGCACCAGTAAAATTATATTTTAAAAAAGATCTTGCAGGTAGAAGAGATTTGATCCATTTCAGGGGCTTCCAGCATTCTACTGTGTCACACTCGTCCCTGCAGAGCCATTGAAAGTTTGGGTGGTTTCTTCTTAGCCCTGTCTATTATGGGTTCTTCCTCTTCCTACTGCTCCTGTAGGGAAAAAAGCAGTGTGGCTTTCTTCTTTCCTCTGAAAGGATTTTCACATCTTAAATTTAATTCTCTTTGCACTCTCACTTCTCTTAAACTATGCTTTTGTAGACTTTCTGGTTTATTTTGGGGATCAGAGAGGATAGTCTTTCATGTGTCTCTAATGCTAATCAGAAGTAGAGGGTCTTGCAACCAAATCACTGACAACTGGTGGGAAAAGACTCAGATGAATTTGGATTTCAGAGAATAAGAAGTTGGGTAGAGCTGGGTGTGGCAACTCATGCCTATAATCCCAGTACTTGGGAGGCAGAAACAGAATCACAGGTTCAAGATCAGCCTCAGACACTTAGTGAGGACCTCAGCAACTTAGTAAGACCCTGTTTCAAAATAAAACAGGACTAAGGTATCATATAAATAACATAAATCATGACATATTTTTATGAATTTTGGAAATAATGTTCTAAAGAATATTCAGCGATGGTGTAAATATCTATGATATATTATAAAATAAAACAGGTGGAGATACAGCTCAGAGGTAGAATGTCACTAGGTTTAATTCCTAGTACCACTAAAGAAGAATCTATGTAAGTTATTAATAGTTATTATTAGTAGTTCTATAAATAGTTTTTATATCCTTAGTATGTGTCAGAGAATCTTCTAGACATTGGAAATATAGGATAGCAAGATATGTTTCCTGTCTTCCTGTAACTTACATACTTTAGAGACATTAGGCAAGGGGAGAATAAGCTAATATGTTTAAATATTTGGTTTTAGACAATGAAAAATACATTGAAGGGACACAGCAGGAACAGGGCTCTATTAGCCCCAGTTTATACACCATCTTGGATCTGCTTGGCCTTAGCTACCTGTGTGTCTGCTTTAGTGTTGACTACTTACCTTGCTTCTTTAATTGAATTGGACCTAGAAATTGCTTATATAGTCTCTAGGATTATAAAACTAACACTGCCACAACTACAGTCTAAGGAGATGTCACACATGGTGCCAACTAAAGAGAAGAAATCCCTATCCATGCCCCACCTGGGGAAATGGATGCTTGAAGTCTCTGGCTTATTCAGTAGCTTCCTGGAACACCCCTTTACACATTTCCACAACCTTGAAATGTGGGAATTAGAATGTCATGTGACTTCATACCCATTAGAATGATTACTATCAAAAAAAATCCCAGAAAATAATAGCTATTGGTGAAAATATGTAGAAACTGGGACTCTTGTGCACTGTTGTGGGTATATAAAATGGTGTAGCTTCTATGGGAAAGAGATGGTTTGGAGGTGGTTCCCCCCATATTAAAAATAGAATTATCACATGACCCAGAAACTTTGCTTCTGAGTATAAGTAGAAAAGAAGAGAAAGCAGGGATTCAAAGAGACATCGGCATAGCTGTGTTTATAATAGCATTATTCACAATATCCGAGAAGTAGAAGCAACCCAAGTATTTATTGGTAGATTAAATGAATAAGCAAATATGTGGCCTATATGTACAATGGAATATTATTCAGCCATGAGATTAAAGAAATTCTATCATGTGTTACAACATAAATGAACCTTGACCATTATGCTAAGTATTTTCCTAAACTTGAACTGACCTAGGACAGGTTATATCAACCATTTTGAAATTGTGCAAATCAAAGTATGCTTAGTCTCCAGCAAGACCTGAATTATTCTTCATTTCTTTGATATTTATTAGCAAAGAATAAAAAAATAATTAGAGCCTGTCCTTTTCAAATAGTCAAATCATTTCATGTAAAGGAAACAATACCAGGGAATTTGAATTCAGTAGCTCTCCATTTTTATCGGCTAGTATTGTATTCCATCAGATCAAGTTTCTTTTACTTTGATCAGGATGTGAGGCTTTAAGCAAGCCTCAATACATGCGAGCAAGGCAGGGCAATGACAGGGACAACAAAAGTCGAGTGCCCTACGTTTTCTGGCATGCAGACAGCTCACTCTCTGAGGAGTATTCTTGTAATGGAGATGTGAGTGGAGTGAATAATCATCTCGATGGGTGCAGGGGGAAGAATTACTATGGCAAAGGATTGACATCAATGTCCTCACTTTTTCCTGAGACTAATGCTAGTAGCTTTGTTCGGCATTCTGTTTGTTTTTATAACTCACACAATATTCTCACAAAAAGGAAAGAACTGGGATCGGTGACTACGCAAATACTCTGAGTGTAAGTGATCTCCAAGCTGTCTGACATTAAGGATCGCCGCTGGGCTCCAAGGCATGAAAGCCTTTTTTCCATCTCTCAGCTTTCTGAAGATCAATCAGTACCCCTGTAACTCTTTACAGTGGAAACTAGGCCATAAAAAGAAAGCGACTTGTAAAACTGTATTTTATTGGAAAATAACATGCTCAGGTGCTCGGTAAGTTAGCAGTTTAACATTTTAGTGCCGGCATGTAAAAATAGGTCAAGGGATGTATTAAAATAGATCATGGTGCAGAGCTGCTTCCAATGACTGTCATGGAGAAGCCAGCAGCAGCATGTCATAGATAATATGGGCTTTCCTCCTAGATGTTTCAGCTATAACTAGGTAGGTTTAAAGCAGTAGTCATTCATAAACCAATGAGTGGTAATGGAATGCTTTAAAGTTAGTTTCACGTCTCACTCAGTCTCACTCAGTGGAACCTGCTATCTTCTTTATAGCTTTCTTCTTCTTCTTTTTGGGTGCTGAGGATCGAACCCAGGGCCATTCTATCTCTGAGCTACATATACTCTCCCAGACCCTTTTTATTTATTTGTTTTGAAATAGTGTTAAGTTGCTGAGGGTCTTGCTAAGTTGCCAAGGCTGGCCTTGATCCTGTGATCCTCCTGTCTCAGCTTCCCAAGTACTGGGATTACAGGTGTGCACCACAATGTCCAGCTATCCTGCTTCATCTTAATAATCAACGCTTGGAAGGAAGACAGGTGGAGGCGCCTCTAAACCTACCAGCTGCTTCCTAGGCAGAGTGCTGGTAACAACCCCCCTCTTCTATAGCTACTTCCTTGGCTATTAATAAGATTCTGGTACAAAATTAGGGAAGTATAGTAAAATGGAATGAATTGTAAAATTGTAAAGGTTATATTTAAAGCTATATGTGCTGTAACTAGGGCAGTATTTTTAAAATTGAATTCGTGACTAATATTTTAAAACTGGAAGATTATACACAAAATGAAGCCCACATTTCTGACTTCCTTTTAAGAATTGGGGAAATGCGATTCTGGAGCTTTCTTTGCTGAGCAAGGACATCCCTCTGCAGAAGGGCCAAGACTTGACAGAGGCAAAAAGCTCCCCACAAGCTGGGACACACCTGTAATCCCAGTACTTGGGAGGCTGAGGCAGGAGGATCACAGGTTTGAAGCCAGCCTTGGAAACAGTGAGACCCTGTTTCAGAATTAAAAATGAAGTCAGGCTGGAGTGTAGTTTAGAGATAGAATGTCCTTGGATTCAATTGGTAGTAAAAAAAAAAAAAAAAAAAAAAAATTTCCTCACATCAGGTTTTTTTTTTTTTTTTTTTTTTTTTCCCCCTACCTTATCCCTGTAGCATTGTGGGTCTGCTTTACCTGCCTGGATTTTATAGAAATTGGGGTTGAGAACCTTAATGAATATAAATTATTTGTAATTGAGCTGACTGATCAGTATTAGTTATTGCTTTTCTTAGCCACAAGTCTTGGATATGTAGAATTAAGCCTGTCCAGGTGTTTCCTCTCTACCTCCCATTTTATTCTGTTTGCAGTTGGCTATACAGAAGAGTTGATTTGACTTACTCTGGAGAGAAAATGTGCAAAAGAGAATTGCATGCAAGTAAATTTCCTATGGGCATCTCTCTCAGATTGGGATATGACTCATCTAAAGAAGAAGCTTGAGGCAGGAGAAAATAATTATCCTTGTCTTCTAAATGGTTATAGTCTTTCTGGAAGGCAATTTATTAAGGAGTTTATAATAACCTTTAAAAGCTTATATATCCTTTGACCCAGTAATTTAATTCCTAGAAACATATGCTGAAGAAATAAGCAGAGAAGAGCTCAAATATTTATTGTAATGGTATTTATAATTGTAAAGAATATAGATATGATGTAAATATTCAACAATAACATAAATTGTACCCTATTCTTATGTATTTGAGATATGTAGTCACTGGAAATAATGTTCAAAAGAATATCCAATGATGATGTTAACATCCATGATATATTATAAAATGGACAAAGGTAGAGATGTCAAATCTCTGCCACTCACATTTGATGCTGATATACAGAAAACAAAAGTAAAAAACCTGAGGTTCTCACAACTGTTAATATTAATTATTTAGAATTATTTCTTTATCTTCTTTTCTAAAATTTAAAATTTCTGCCACAAATAAATGTGAATTTTATAATCAGAAAACAATTGCTTACTATAAAAGTCTTCTCTCCTACCTCCATTTACTTTTCCTTCCAGATACTACCTCCTTTTCAACCATCAACAACTGGAGTCAGAATAACAAATAAAAAGGTCAGAATAAGCTGGGCATGGTATGGCACACCTGTAATTCCAATACTTGGGATGCTGAGACAAGAGAACTACAGGTTTGAGGATAGCTTCAGCAAATAGTGAGACTCTCATCAACCTAGTGAGACTCTGCTTCAAAATAAAATAAAAAGGGCTGGGAGTATACCTTGGAGGTACAATGCCTCTGGATTCAATCCCAGTACCAAACAGAAAGAAAAAAAAAGAAAGAAAGAAAGAGAAGAAAGATAAGAAAGGAAAGAAAGAAAGAAAGAAAGAAAGAAAGGATGGATGGAGAGGAAAGAGAAAGAAAGAAAGAAGGAAAAGAAAAGAAAAGAAAGTCAAAATAGCCACCAGATGACCAAGTGATTAATATCAGAGAATTTCTCAAGAGCCAGGCTATTTGAGTTCAAACTCTGGTTGCAATATTCTTTGAATGTAAGAGCCTAGGGAGGACTTAGCCTCTCTGTATTTCATTTTCCTTGTGTGTAAGACAAGTAAGAATACTTAAGTCATGGAATTTGTTGTAAGGATTAGGTAAGTTAATATTTTAAAGCCCTTTAAAAGTGCCTAGTAGAGAAATTAAAGTTGGCGGACTAGAAGGAGACAGCATGTTTCAGGCACGCCAAGACTCAGAACTACCAGCAGGATGATTTCCTCTTGACAAGGAAAGAAAAACAGCCCAAACTCAACAAAACAATGGCAGTTGAAATGCAGCAGAATCAGAGGCAGAAGAGAGAGCACAGGACTGTAAAGAGCTCCACCTGTATCACCTGGTGAGTGGAGAGCAGCAGTGGCTCCATCTTGGTCAGGCCACACTGGCACCACAGCTCCCAGACACTGGGATTCTTGTAAAGATTCTTGCAACAGATTCTTGTAAATCTAGCAACTACAGATCATCATCAAAAGCACTCTATTTTTCTCTCCATGCTAGACAAAGACCCAACTACACAGAAGGCCCAGCTAGATCCTCTGGATACAGCTGAAACCACCTCTGCCTACAGGGACCTGAGCAGCACTCATTAAGACCACAAGTTAACAAGCCACCCCCAGTGGGAGGCTACTCTGTGTGGTCACAGGGACTTTCATGGCAATGAACAACTCTCCAGGTCTATGGTTTGCATATCTATCACCCCTGTGAAGGTCGGACACATCAGAACTTGAATTAGCAGACAGCCCCTAGGGACATTTGGGCGGGAAGGATCTAGAGTTGCAGTTTGCCGTACCCTTGCAGGGTCTCCAGTACCATAGAACAGCCAGCCTTGGTGTCTGTGGGGTGAAATAACTCAGCCTAAAGAGTTGCAGGCTCAAAAAGCTATAAACTCACGCCTGGTGTGTTTGAGTGATACAAGCACCAATGCCAGAGGCGAACAAAGGATCACTTGATCACAGCCATCCAGAACAGCAGTGATGTCCTTGGGGCTAAATAACTGAGCCACTCAAGCAAGCCCCAGGCTTACAACTGTACAATATCTCCCTGCCAGAGCTTGGAACTTGAAAGTAGAGAGATCATGGTCCAGCACAGTTCATATGATCACAGCTACAGGTTGGGAATTTAACATTCTCTCTGCTAGCAGAGTTTGTCCTTGACATGCATGCATAGCAGTGACTGACAGTGCTCCATGTCAGCAGATCAGGAGTGGTGTCCCAGGGGTCATCAAAGCTCAGCAAGCCAGGCCACAAGCTAGGAACACAGCAACCACTGTCCACAGAGGCCAGAGGTCAGCGTCCTGCAGTTTCATGGGCTCACATTCAGCAGAGCAGCAATGGTTTCTGTTGGGTATTAAGTCCCAACCATCAGGCTGCGGGCTCTGAACAGAACACAATAGTTTGGGCCTAAAGAGCATGGTGGCCTGCAGCCAAGAAGAGACTCATATTTGCCTGCACTAAGAACTATAGCTAGTTAAAGAGGCTCTGGGGGACAAACTCAAATGTTTGATTATATAAGTCAGATTGGTAGAGGAAAATATATACTCCCAGCATAGACCTTATTATTAAAGGGATAACAAATAGACACAGGACTGGCACACAAAGAGGAAGAAGATGCCAAGACAACAGAAACACACACTTGAGAACCCTGAAAATATGAGATGAAGAACAGCAAGGAAACAATTTCCACAACTTAACAATGAGGGAGATCACTGATATTGATCTTCAGGAAATCCTACAAGGAAAATTCTGAATTTTCATCTTCAATATAATGAAAGGCCTCAAAGGAAGTATACAGGAAATGAAAGAGCATGTCAATGGAGAAATTGAATCCCTAAGAGAGAACCAAAAAGAGGCTTTGAGCAAAATGAAGGTGCCAATAAATTAATTAAAGACCACAATAGAAACCACCTCTGGCAGGCTAGACCACATGGAAAGCAGGGTGTCACTCTTGGAAGACGCAGTTTGGTAAGCCCCTGCACAATACTGTTTTGTGGCTACTGAATGTTATGCTTGGCTACCACCTCTTCTGTGCTACCCTTCTGTGAGAACCTGAACTTTTCCATTATTAGTTTGTGGTTTTTCTGTATAAAAAGGAGCTTGGAAAAATCAGCTCAGGACTGCACTCGAGTTCAGTGCCCAGTGTGGTCCCAGCCAGTTAATAAAAACTTTCTTTTGGCTATTTTTGGGTCTGAGTGGTCTTCCTCAGCAGTCTTTCCTCATAACAATCTGAACATCCAACAAATATGGGACAATGTGAAACATCGTAACTTATGGATAATAGGTATTAAAGAAAGTCTAGAAGCACAAACCAAGGATATCAAAAACCTCTTCAGAGAAATAATTTCAGAGAGTTTCCCAAACATAGAAAAATACTTGGACATTAACATACAGGAGACATTCGGAACACCATCAAGACAAGATCAAAGAAAGACTTCCCCAAGCCATGTAATAATCAGAATGACTAACATGGAGGACAAGAAAAGAATCTTAAAAGGAGCAAGAACAAAAGAATGGGTGACATTCAGGGGCAAAATAATAAAAATCACTCCAGACTTCTCAACTCGTCATGAATGCCAGTATGATGTACTCCAGACCCTTGAAGAAAACAACTTCCAACCAACCAAGATTGCTATATCCAGCAAAGATGGCATTCTGAATTTGTGGAGAAATAAAAACCTTCTAAGACAAGCAGAAACTAAAAGAATTCTTAAATTACTTAAAGAAATAAAACACAAAGAAGAAAAAAAGAAGTAAATACTAGAACCAGAGAAGGGACAAAATCCACCAAATGGACAGCTAAGCAAAGAAGAAATAACACTGAATGAAACAGAAAATAGAATTCAAAATGACAAGAAACAAACATCATATCTCAATAATAACACTGAGTGTCAAAGGTCTTAACTCCTCAATTAAAAGACATAGACTGGCAATGTGGATTAAAGAATATAATTGCTCCTTGCAAGAAACTCACCTTAAAGCCAAAGATATCCATATGCTAAAGGTATATCATGCAAATGGAGACTGAAAAAAAGCAGGGATAGTAATAGATATATCATGCAAATGGAGACTGAAGAAAAGCAGGGGTAGTAATACTCATATCTGGCAAAACAGACCTTAATCTAAAATGCATCGAAAGAAATAAAAAAATAAGAAACAGGTGACTTCTTATTAATAAAAAGAACATTCCAACAAGAGGATATAATGATAGTAAACATTTATGTCCCAAATGTAGGTGCACTCACTTTTGTAAAACAAACTCTTCAAGATATCAGGTCTCAGACTCCAAAACAATAATATTGGGAGACTTCAACATAGCATTCATACCAATAGATTGATCACCTAGACAAACGATGAGTAAGAACTCTTCAGACCTAAAGAACACTACGAACCAAATGGAGAACTCAAGAAAAGAAATGTATAGACAAACATATTGATGAACATAGATGCAAAGTTTCTAAACAAAATATTAGCCATGTGCATACAAAACCACATAAAAAAATCTACACCATGACCAAGTTGGTTTCATTCCAGAAATGCAAGGCTGGTTCAACATACACAAATCAATACATGTTATTCATCACATAAATAGAACTAAGGACAAAAATCACATGATCATCTAAATAGATCCTGAAAAAGCTTTTGACAAAATCCAACACCCATTTATGTTAAAAGCACTGCAGAAAATTGGAATAGAAGGAACGTACCTCAATATTATTGAGGCAATATACAATGAACCCAAAGCCAACTTCATATTGAATGGGGAAAACCTGCAAGAATTCCCTTTAAAATCAGAAGCAAGGCAAGGATGCCCACTATCACCACTTCTTTTCAATAGAGTCCTCAAGATTCTTGCCAGAGCAATAAGGCAACAGAGGGACATTAAAGAAATTCAAATAGGAAAAGAAGAATTAAAATTTTCTCTCTATGGGGATGACATGATCCTATATTTAGAATCCACTGGAGAACATTATGTGAAGTGAGATTAGCCAGTTACAGAAAGTGAAGGGTCCTATGTTTTCTCTAATATGTACAAGCTAGGGAGTAATTTGGACACCAGAGGGACCCAGATAATGGAGGAAAAACCTCAGTGGAACCAGGAAGGTGATCTAAGGAAAGGGGAGGGGGAAGAGTGAGGTTCATTGAAGGAATTACTACCATTGGCTATGTGCACATATGTGAAAATACCAATGCCAATCTAAGTACTCTTTATGGGGAAGGAGGGGGAGATGAGGAGATAGCAGGGGAGCACCAAGTGCTGTGTGCATATATGTCACTGTCAACATGATTTGCATTATGATGTGGGACTATAATGCATCAATAAAAGCATATAAAATTTTTAAAAATGCCTAGTATATTTTGGATGCTCTCTAAGTGTTTATTGAAATAAATCAAATATATTAGGAGCAATTTAGGTTAGAGGTGGCAGCAATAAGATTTTAAAATTTAGGTGATAAAGTTTTGAAGATATTACTTTGCTTCCTTTGAAATTTTGAAGTTTTGAAGGCAATTTGTTGTCTGCTATTTCTTATGGGGTGGCCAGAGTTATTGCAAGTGCTATTTAGCACCTGGAAATGTGTATCCAAATATTCTAGGGTATTTTGTTCTGGAGTTCCTGAAGAATAAGAGAGAGTGCATATGTATTGCTGATGTTTGTTGAGGTTTTGTAGAGCAGCTCTGACTGTGAGTGATATAATTTAGTAATTAGTAAGGGATGTCACAAACCCAAATCAAAAAGCCTGGATGCATCCTCAGAAGAATCTCAGAGAAATCTGGAAATTTATCCACTGATCCCTTAAGTTGCAATGTTCTGGAGAAATTTTTTTTTAAGTTAGAGATTTTCCTTACCTCATATTAAATACAAGTTAAATTTACTTATATGTTTTGTGAATGGAAAGTAGGAAAGGGGATACTTTTATTTTAATGGACAATATGTGCTTGGTGCAACAGTCATGTCTGTAATCTCAGGGCTTGGGAGGCTGAAATAGAAGAATCACAGGTTCCAGGCCAGCCTCAGCAACTTAGTGAAACTATCAGTAATTTAGTGAGATCCTGTTTTTGTTTTAAAGAGTAAAATTCCATTGTGTACATATCCCATAGTTTTGTAATCCATTCATCTGTTGATGGACATCTTGGTTGGTTCCACAATGTGGCAATTGTGAATTGTGCAGCTATAAACATAGATACTCATGCATTGGTCTGATAGTTTGGTTTCCATTCTTTTGGGTAGATACCCAGAAGTGGTATTGCTGGATCATATGGTAGGTTCATTCCCATTCATCTGAGGATCCTCCATATTGTTTTCCAAAGTGGTTGCACTAATTTGCAATCCCACCAGCAATGTATTAGGGTTCCCACTTCTCCACACCCTTACCAGCATTTGTTGTTTTTGTTCTTGATGATTTCCATTCTGATTGGAGTTAGGTGAAATCTCAAGGTAGTTTTGATTTGCATCTCTCTGATTGCTAATGATGTTGAACATTTCCTCATACATTTATTGGCCATTTGTATTTCTTCTTTTGTGAAATGTCTATTTAGATCCTTTTCCCATTTTTGATTGGGTTATTTGTTTTCTTAGCTGTGAGTTTCTTGAGTTATCTGTATATCCTAGATATTAGTCCTCTATATGAAGAGTAGCTAGCAAAGATTTTCTCCCACTCTGTAGGCTCTCTGTTGAGGTTCTTGATAGTTTCCTTTGGTACACAGAAGCTCTTTAGTTTAATGCAATCCCATGTATTGATCTTCCTTTGAGTTGCTTGTGCTTTTGGGGTCTTGTTGAGAAAGTTTTTACCTGTGCCTATGTGTTGAAGTGTTTTTTAAGTGACTGAGTGTGTGGTTTGTAGGTATAATGCCTCTGGGTTTAACCCTCAGTACCAAAAAAAGGTACATTTCTTTACTCAGAAATATATGTGGCTCTCAGGATTCCTGTCCTCAAGGAGCTGAGAGCAGTCATCCTCAGCATCTTGCAGCTGGAAAGTGCTCGACATGCTATAATCACCTGATAAATAATTACTTTAAAATAGGAGCAATATGGTAGCTAGTCTTGATATCTTAGGTGAAAAAGAAATTTACATTTAAAAAACTTTAGGGATATAAATTCTAGTTGTAGTATACCGGGTGTTTGCCTGATTCCCAAGCTTGTAATCATTCAACCAGTATCCCCTCCCCCTCCCTCTCAAATCTCATAACTTTAACTTTAGGTAGTTATATAAACTACACTTATCTCAAAACTAAGGCCTAGCCGGGCGTGGTGGCGCATGCTTGTAATCCCAGCATTCGGGAGGCTGAGACTGGAGGATCCAGGTTCGCGGCCAGCCTCAGCTACCTAGTGAGGCACTCTGCAACTTAGTGAGACTCGGTTTCAAAATAAAGAATAAAAAATAGGGCTGGGGGTGTAGCTCGGAGGTAGAATGCCCCTGAGTTCAATCCCCAGTACCGCAAAAAAAAAAAAAAAAAGAAAACTAAGGCCTAGCACTAACATTTTAAAAATAGCTGTTTCTTAAACTTGCCACAAAAAAAATTGCTGTACCTGATATTTGCACGTGCTGGTCCCTCTGCCTAGAACACCTCATTTCCAGGTATTTGCATGGCTTTATGCCTTCAGATCTTTGCTCAAATGTCACCTTAGCAACAAGAACTTTTCCACCCAAGTTATGTAACAGAACAACCCATTTCTCTATCTCTGTCCATATCTATCTATCTGTCTATCTATCTATGATTTCTTTTAATCTGGCTTCATTTTTGTGTGTGGCACCTAATTTTTTTTCGAAGTATTAAATGCTTACTTGTTTGTTTATTTTTGGTCTTTCCCCAATAGAAGGAAAGGTTCCTGACAACAGGGAATTTATTTGGTTTGTATTCCAGCACTCAGTGGGTGCCTAGGACCAGCGTGGGTGCTCAGTAACTATTTGAAGGAGAAATGAGTGACCTTTTATTGAGAGCCTAATATGTTTTAATGCATGGGAGGCATTATCTCTATTTATCTTCAGAATAGCTCTAGATGTTGAAAACTAATATTTCATTTTTTGAGAGAAGAAACAGACCCAGAAAGGAGAAGCAGTTATCAGAGTTAACACAACCAATAAGTGATAAAGCTGTGGTTCCAGTTCTTGTTCAAGTGACTGCCAAGCCTATTACACTGCTGGAACAGATGGCCCCTGATCTGCCCTGGTTCTCATGATAGCCTCTGCTATGGCCAGAATGCTATGATCCTATTTTACTATAATCCTATAATGCTATGGTCCTATTTGTCATTGCCAGCTGTTCTTCTACAGAACTAGAGTCCCGTTCCAGAGCCCTTCAAAAGATGGGGCCATTTCATTTAGGTAGAAGCTCCTGATATTGACCTCCTTCCTGGAATTTAACCACATCTGCTTCAAGGGGATCCTGTTCAGATTCCTGCTGCTTCAATTCTGACTCCAGGACAAGTAGCAGTTCAGCTAACTTGTCTCAGGAACAGTCATTGAGTGCCCCTGTGATCCAAGCTCTGGATTTAGCGATGAGCCGTAGGAGAGCTTGGTTTAGAGGGAAAGTCTGTGAAAGGATTGGAAGTGTGATGTGGGTTCTTCTGGATTGTTTATCATAGAGATCAACAAATTTCTTCTTTAAAGAGTCATAGTCAGTATTTTAGGTTTTGTAGGCATTATGGTCCTGTTGTGGTTACTCAATTCTGCATTCTGGCACAGAAGAAGACATAGATAATGCGAAAACAAATGAGTGTGGCTGTGTCCTAGTAACTTTCTTTACAATGACAGGAGGTAAGCTGGGTTTGGCCTCAGGTTGTGCTTTGCTGACTTTCTATTGTGCAGTTGTATTTGATGGGGACTACATTTCCCATGACCACCTCCTAGGAGGGTCATAGGTTAGAATTGGTGTAAGATTTTGGAAGGCAACAGTGAAGCAGCATCCACCAATCTCTGGAGGGCTAGGTGACTGGAGATGGTAAGAGATGGAGAGAGGTGCTAACGGATTCCAGTTCATTCCATGGGGTGCCCAGTTCTTCTTTCGGATGGCTGTCTCCTTGACCAACTGTAACCCTAGCCCACTCTGAAACACTCTGTTGTGAAATCATATCAAACTTCCACAAAACCAGCCCCATTCACTTTCCAACGAGAGCTTGAGTTACCATATTCTGGACTTGAACCTATAATCCTTGTTTCTACCTCCTGAGTACTGGGATCATGTGTCATTATACCCAGTGAGTCCCCAGTTTCTAAATGCACATACAATTAAAGATGATACTGATACCCCTGCTCTCATGGAAGGAAATGATAGGAAACGCCTACCAATAGACTGTTTTTTTTTTTTGTTGTTGTTGTTGTTTGTTTGTTTTGGGGGGGCAGTACTGGGGATTGAACTCAGGGGCATTCTACCTCTGAGCTATACCCCCAGCCCTATTTTTTATTCTTTATTTGGAAACAGGGTCTCACTAAGTTGCAGAGTGCCTCACTAGGTAGCTGAGGCTGGCCTCGAACCCGGATCCTACGGTCTCAGCCTCCCGAATGCTGGGATTACAAGCGTGCGCCACCATGCCCGGCCTCCAGTCCTATTTTTTATTTTTCATTTTGAAGCAGGCTCTCGCTAAGTAGCTGAGGCTTGCTGAAAATGCAGGTACTCCAGTCTCATCCTCCCAAGTGCTGGGATTACAAGCGTGCGCCACCACGCCTTGCTCCAATAGACTGGTCTTAACGAAGCAAGGTAGATAAAATTGTTTAATCTGGAATGATCTGTATAGAGCCTTTTCTTCAAAGAATCAAACCTTACTTAGCTTAAATGCTTTTCTTTCCAAGAAATCTTTTCTGGTCCTTTCAGCTATGAATCTCTTTCATTTATTTAAACTCATATGATGCTTGATTGTTCTCTGATGATTTGAATAATTTACACTAGATTATTATAGCCCTGCAGTTAAAAACAGGGTCAAAGGGTTGAGTTTATATGCCAGTTTATTTTTAACTAGATTTGTAAACTTGGAAACAATTAATTTCTCTTACTTAGAATTTTCTCATTCCTAAAGTGGGAATAATAGTAGTACCTATATGCCTGGCATATTTGAAATACTTTTTAAACATTAGTTGTCATCATCCTTAACATACAGTTGTCTAAATTTTGCCCCTCCATTGCATGTGCATTCTCTAGGAGAAGATATATTGGTTTATCACATCTATGAGTTTGATGTGTATTGTGGATTACCAAATCGTGTTTGCTGAATGAATAAATATATAAAGGTACTAGGTTGATCAGATAAAAATGACTCATCAGGGGAAGAAAACTAGAATGAGATGAGTAAATATGTTTGCTTCCTGTAGACATAGGTTTATGATTGAAAACATTTTACAGGATTTTCAATCCATATGCCTTTAAATATTTAAGATCCCAAATTGACCTCTTGCTGTTTTCTGCTTCTTGCCCTCAGAACTTTTTTTCTTACCTGATCTGAGCTAACCGCTGCTGGCATCCATCTCATAAAAGAAGATTAATGTGCTTATTGCTAAAAAAATGATGACACTGTGGCCAGTTTTTTCCATGAGGGATTCTTCTCCTGTAGTATTGGAGCAGTGAGACACACAGAGAAAGATGCCTTCTTTCAAATGGGAATGGGGCATCCCAAAAGCAAATGTTTGCATGTCTGTGGGGTACTGCTGACACACATGCTAGTTTACAGCTATGGGGACACACTGGGCTACAAAGCTGACATCTGAAGAAATTACCTGAAATGTGTAAATTTGACAATCGCTCCTTTTCCCATTACTCTAGGGATGATGGATAATTACATAGTGATGACAGTTAATGGAAATCCTTTTTTTGGCAAATGTAGGTATAAATGTGTGTATATGCGTGTTTAGTTGTGTGTGTGTGTGTGAGATACTAATGATTGAACCTAGAGGCATTCTACTTCTGAGCTATACCCATGGCCCCCTTTTTTTCAAATATTTTGTTTTGAAACAGGGTCTCACTAGGTTACTGAGATTCTTGCTGAGTTGCTGAAGCTGGTCTCTAACCTGAGATTCTCCTGTCTCCTGTCTCTGCCTGGGATTACAGGCAAGCACCACAATACCTAGTTCAATGTATCTTTATTTTAATATACTTTTTAAAAGTTTTAATTAGTGTATGTAGCTCCAATGGAATCCTAATACCTGTAAGACTTGGGGAGAGCAGGCAAAAAAAAAAAAAATCAAGGTTTACTTTATCTTGGGTTTAGAACTAATTTGCATGAAGAAACATCTGGGACTAAAAACAATTGCAGATGTGTGTCCTATGTCTATGGTCAAAGGAAGTTTCTTCTTTCTCTTCTTTTTTCTTTCCATCTTCCTTCTTCTATCTCGTTCTTTTTGTATCTCCTCTTTTCTCTTTTACCATCCTTCCTCTTTTTTCTCCTCTTCTCTTCTTCCTCCTTCCTCTTCCTTTCTTTTTCTCCTATTGCTTTTCCTACTAGTCCTTGTTGTTCTTCAATTATTTGGACCAATTCTTAGTGAAAAATAAGTCACATAGCATGCTGGGTCCTTTCAGTAAATAAGCATACTCTCTAGGGATTTTAATTGTTATCACAATTTATCTGACCTTGATTTTCAGCCTCTTGTGGAGCACTTTTGGTAATTCTGCCAAGATATCACTTCAGTCTTTATTTCCCTTTTTGATCATAATGGGTCCTGTTATGATGACACAGTGGCTTCAGATTCTAAGAGGGTAATTTATTGAACTTCACTCTGAGTATTTCATTCTTCACTTGTGATTTACAGCTTTATGACTCATAAATGAAACACAGCAAGTATGGTTAAAACCTAGGAAATAGATACACAGCACATCACACACAGGGTTCCCATCTCGTAAGGAAAAAAAGGCTTTTATTACCATAATGTGCTTTTGATATTATTGAATTTTTTGTTTATAACAAAGATTGTGTCTTACCATACTGATTTGTAAACATAGATTTACTGCCTTTATCTTTGATAACATGAAATCACAGTGCATTGAGGAAAGATGGTAGGTTTTGAGATCATCATATAGCAATGTTAGCATTTTATAGAGGAGGATTTTTAGGCTCAGAAGCCATATCTCAGCTAGAGCTAATTGATTATCAGGGAAAACAGGAGAGAAATTCAGGCTAGCTATTACTAGTGAATGCAGTCATATTGTTTATTCCCAGCAGAGGCTGTCAGAGTGTGTAGGAGTTATGGGTTGATAGTTGTGATGACCACAAATGACAGTATGATGAATTCAAGTGTGGGCTCCCGCTGTCAGACTGATTTAGGTTCAAAGTCCAGCCACTACTTTCTGGCTGGTAATCTTGTGTGAACTATTTAATTCTCTCCAGGCTTCTGTTTACCCAAACATAAGAAGAAGGAATTTTAAAAAAGTATCAAATAAAAATTCCTCTAGCTTCCACATATGAGAGAACAGGCACAAAAATAGGAAGCAAAAGGAACTTCAGTCAAATGAGGAGAGAAAACAATAAAATAGAGGCATGAAACTGGGGGAGGCAGATGGGGAAGGGAAAGACAAACATTGAGGAAAGGAACAGGTCAAATGAGGTTATTACCTTATAAAGTTCCACTACCAATTTCACTAACACGTATAGGGAGGAACAAAAAGGAGGAAGAGTATATGGACAGAAACACACCCAGCGCTGTGTGCATATATGTTCATATCACTTTGATTTTCACTATGATGTATAGTTGCATTACAGCAATAAAAGTAAAGTAAAATAAAATAAAGCAAAGTAAAATAAAATAAAAATTATCTCCAAAGTAATTAGGAAATTTACTTTCAGATTTTAAGTATGCAATAAGTTTTACTTGTATTTCGTATTATTATTATCATTAGTGTTATACTTGTTGTTATTAGCATTATGCTTCTCTGTCCAGGACTATTTCTTGCTGTGGTGGTGTTCAGGGTACGTAATATTCTGTAATTAAAAATTTGTTTCAATCAAGGGATAAAGTAGGTATGATGTTCAGCCACTGAGAAAAATACAGGATAATCTTAGAAAATAGACCATAGTAGAAGCAGCACTGAGAAAAAGATCTTTGTTATCACAAACGATTTCAAACTATTTTAGGCCATCCACCCATCCATCCATCCATCCATCCATCCATCCATCCATCCAATCATTACTGGGTGAGTTCTACGTGGCAAATTTATCAGAGAATTCCTAATGTTAAAGGAACATTTGTAGCCGGGCTTGGTGGCGCATGCTTGTAATCCCAGCATTCGGGAGGCTGAGACTGGAGGATCTGGGTTCGCGGCCAGCCTCAGCTACCTAGTGAGGCACTCCGCAACTTAGTGAGACTCGGTTTTAAAATAAAAAATAAAAAATAGGGCTGGGGGTATAGCTCGGAGGTAGAATGCCCCTGAGTTCAATCCCCAGTACCGCAAAAAAAAAAAAAAAAAAAAAAGTGGTTGTTAGATTTATCAGGCAGCCTAACCCGAGGTTTTTGGTTGTGTTACAGGAGATGGGTTGTAAGATGAGGCCTATCTCAGGAAGGGATATTTTGTGCCATGATTGGCCCAGAAGAAAGATGTGCTTTCATAGTGCTAAACCATATATTTGCAAACCAATTCAGTTCAGCAGAAAAAATCTACAGAAAGTAGACAAAAAATATTTTTCTCACATACCAATTGCATTTATGCTGACTGTTCCATTTGTTAAAGTTATTCAGAGTCTTGGTACAAAGAATGCTGAGAAAAAAAAAGCTTGCTGTACACTATAGTATAAACTTTTCTAAACTGTGACTTGATTTTTATTAAGCCCCAATTTTTTTCTTTTCTTCTGTCTGTCGTCTGTCCTTCTTTATGTCCTTTGAATATACACACATACTTTATCCTAGGGAGAAACTGGAAATAGAGCCTTCTACTATAAAAATCCCCTTTTATTGAACATCTACTGTATGTCAGGCAGTGTGTTGACCTGTTTTCATACCTAGTCACCCTTGGGGTAGCATTATTACATTATAAGAAAGTATGGTTCATAAACATTAAGTACAAAAAAGAGATTTGGATCTCCTTGATTCCAAGTCTATGACTGCATCTACTGCTTGACAAGAAATGAGAAAGAAAATCCAAAGATAGATGGACAATAGCCTGCATCAGGGCTGAGTGGAGTACTGAGAGAAAAGACCAAGCACCTTGGCACCCTGGGGTTGTTGTAAGACTGTCTAAGGTTGCTCTTTACCTTAAGTTTTGCTCTCTGATAAGACGGTATGTTATAAAAGTAATTAGAAAGGGTTACTTATTGAAGACAACATCTTGTGACATGGTGCCTGTAAACTTGAAAAATGTGTTTTCAGAAGGACTGCGCAGACCAGAAGCTGGTTAAGGAGGCTGCCCAGGAGAACAAAGGGGAGGACATTTTGGAGTATAAATTGCAAGGAAGTACCTCTTTTAAGCTGTCTCCAGCATCGAGGTTAATATCTTGAGCATGCGATGCTAGTTCTCCAGGGTGATAACTCTGAGCAGAAAGGAGCTAAGGAAGAGGAGGGTGAAAGAAATTTGCAAACTCACCAAGAATTATTACACCATTCAAATCCCATGAGAGGTATATCTCAGAAAATAAAGGGATGTCTAGTATAGTTTCCACATTTGTTGAAACATCGGAACATGGTTAAAATGCTCGAGTTTTATTGTGTTAGAGGACACAGTTTCTGTTCATTTTTTAGGTATAGAATACACAAGAGCCACTTCTATGTTTGAATTTCCATGTGCAATGTAGAGCTCAACTAAAAAATAAATGAAAAGAAAATGAACACATGTTTTTCCATACACTATATTGATTGAGGATTTGTTAGACGCTGTTTAGGGTTTGGAAAAGAACATGCTTCTCCCTTTTGAGATATATGGGAAAGAACTTGTCTTGATTCTCATCTCTCAGAAAGTGGTCCACGCACTGCCTGCAAGTGTGCTGTGCTAGGGACAGATGAGAAGCCCCGCTAGCAGTGACTGTGATACAGACTGAGAATATGTGACATAAATGCTAAATAAATACACCAAATATGATAGGAATGCTAAATAAAGAGAAGAGGTGCATTGCAGTGGAAATTCAATTAATAGTTTAGAACAGAAGTTACTAAAATATCTTAGTAAATCTTGGACTAGAAGTGAGGAGTGAAAACAATGAGGGTATAGTTTATGAAAGAAAAATAGGAGCCAGGAGCTGATATGTGCTGAACAACCCAGCAGCTTTTAGTAGAAACAAAGCAAAACTGTTAAATATGTGAGAGAACTTGACAAGAATACAAATAAAGTAGGTTACTTCAATATCCTCTTTTTGAATTGTGCATGCCTTATGCCTTGTCTTCAAAAAATAAGTTACACCATAAAAATTAATGTAATTAACAAAGGGAGGCTTTTGACATCTTTCAAAAAATATACTTTCCTCATAAAATAGTTACAAAAATAGAACATGTGCTAGGCTGCAGAGAAATTTTGCATGTAAAAAGAAATAGATTTCACAGGTTTTATTTTCTGATCATATTTTAACAAATTTTAGAAATTGAATGAGACAATTAATAGACATTAAGAAGAATTGGCATGAAGATAACTCCTGATCATTAAATATGTAATAACTAAGAATGTATTTCTAGATAGTCATCAAAAGAAACTTAAAAATTATTACCTATATAGATAGCAGTGCAAATTAGAAACAAATAATGGCCAAACTGAGGTCAGCACAAGTTAGTATGGCCTTGAACCCCTTTAACATTAAGAAAAGGGTAAAAAATAAAGTAATTTCACCTATTACCAATTTTTTAAAAATTAGAAAAGAGAAAAATTATAGAGAATTAACAGGAAATTTATAGTGGTAGAAATGAAAGTACCAGGGGGAAAATAAAACATAAAGAAGGATAAACAAATCAAATCACTGATTTTTTTTGGGGGGGGTGCATTGTAATCATACATCTTTGTTAGGTACAAGCTGGTAAAGGCATACATGCACACATTTCTCATTTAACCCTTCCTCAATTCCTGCCCCCCTCCCTCCCCTTCCCTCCTTCTCAAGTTCAGTTTAGTGATTGACTTTGATATGTTTTGAAAGTACATCATGTGCATTAGGGTGTTTCCCTCCTCCTCTGCCCCCCTTCTCCTCATCTTCAGTTAAGTTACTTTCTTTACTCTTCTAAGGTTTCTCCTTCTTTGTCTGGAGTCCCTCCATATTCCAATTTCTCCCTAGCTTCTGCATATTAGGGAGAGCATATGATCTTTTATTTTTTGTGACTGACTAATGTCACTTAATGTTTTCCAGTTCCATCTATTTCCCTGCAAATGACATGAATTTGTTGTTCTTTATGTCTGAATAAAATTCCACTGTGTACATATCTCATAGTTTTGTAATCCATTCATCTGTTGATCATCTTGACTGGTTCCACAGTTTGACAATTGTGAATTGTGCAGCTATAAATATAGATACACATGCATCAGTCTGATAATTTGGTTTTCATTCTTTTGGGTAGACACTCAGAAGTGGTATTGCTGGATCATATGGTAGATTCATTCCTATTCATCTGAGGATCCTCCATACTGTTTTCCAAAGTGGTTGCACTAGTCTGCAATCCCACAAACAGTGTACAAGAGTTCCCACTTCTCCATACCCTTGCCAGCATTTGTTGTTGTGTTTTTGATGACTGCCATTCTAATTGGGGTTAGATGAAGTCGCAAGGTAGTTTTGATTTGCATCTCTCTGATTGCTAATGATGTCGAACATTTCCTCATACATTTATTGGCCATTTGTATTTCTTTTTTTTGTGAAGTGTCTATTTAGATCATTTGCCCACTTTTTGATTGGGTTGTTTTCTTTGAAAAGACAAACTACTCCGTAGTCTATGGGAAAAAATGAGAAATCAAACTTATAAAACTATGTAATAGAAAAAGGCACAATCATCTATGGTGCAATTGTAAGAACCTTAAAGAGCTGACTCTGAAAAGAGTTTTAGCAGTTTTGAAAAACTATAAAAGATGGAATTATAAATTACCAAATTATTCCAAGAAAAAATAGAGAACTGAGTAGGTGATTGATGGTGATAGAACATGCTAGATCCAGCACTGACCAAGCCACCAATCTCAATATATTTCGAAGACGAGTTTTATCTAATCTTTAAAACCAGAAAGTTTTGATTTTCCTTAAGCTAACTCAGGCCATGGTAGAAGATGGAAATGATCCCATTTTATTTAGGAAGACAATATCCTATTAATATCAAAACTTCATAAGGCAACTATAGTCTAAACAAGAACAATTATGCCGTACTCACAAGCATAAAGTCAGATTTTTAAAATAGAATATCAATATATAGAATCTTGTAATTGATCAAAAGTTTAAAACCTCATTACCACATAGTGCTAATACAGGAAAATACCTGTCTTTAGTTTAAGAGCAATTGTCATAATCCTATTAAGTTATAATTATGTCAAAAGCTGCTAAAATATTTAATGACATACAATAGCCATTTTTATTAACTTCAACAAAAATGTATTAGGAGAAAATGAAAATTTATTTACTGAAAAGCAATGACAACTATTATCCTAAGTGTTGGAATTCAAACCAATTAAAATAATTAAAGTCAGTACTAGACAGGAAATCCCATTATTATTTTTATTCAATATTAATTTAGAGGTCTTTGAACATGAAGTAAGAAAGCAAAATATCTGGCATAAACCATAAAAAAAAGATATGGTATCTTTTTGCTAAAATTTGATTGATATAGCATAATTTTTTTTTTTCTGATAAGATTTGGTTATGTGTCTAGAAAATAAAAAAATAAAAAATTCCTGGAATAAGTGAATTTGGTAAAGTGACAATATTCATATTTTCTTTACTTCAGCAGTTAGCATTTGAAAATGGACTGTGGATAGGCTCTTTATTGATAATAATGAAAACCATACCATAATAAGAATAATTTTAATAGGGGAGACACAATACTTATGTGAAAAAAATTATAATAGCAAGTGTAAGGATTTAAATCTCAAGCAAAATACTTGAATGTTGTATTTTCTTGGATGACAAAAATAGAAAATGAAAATTTTAGTTCCCTCAAAAATGAACAGTTAGCCAGGCATGGTTGCGCACGCTTGTAATCCCAACATTTGGAAGGCTGAGACCAGAGGATCTAGGTTCGCGGCCAGCCTCAGCTACTTAGTGAGGCCCTCCGCAACTTAATGAGACCCTGTTTCAGAATAAAGAATAAAAAAATAGGGCTGGGGATATAGCTCGGAGGTAGAACACCCCTGAGTTCAATCCCTGGTACTGAAAAAAAAAAATGAACACTTAAATTCAATTCCATTGAAATAAAAATCATAACAGAATTTGTTCTTGCAAAGTGCTCAAACATATATATCCACACACTTTCGTGTAGGTACGCAGCATATATACACATGTACATAAATAGATATATATTATGCATGTAAGCATATTTACATACATATACATGCAAGCAAGCACATAAATATGAACACAAATGTACACACACAAATATTTATATACACATACGAAAGTACATATACAGTTCACTTATATGTGACTGAATATTTATGCAGTATGTATACATTACATATGAAAAGATTTATAGACAATTAAAGTGATGTAGAAGCCGGGCGTGGTGGCGCATGCTTGTAATCCCAGCATTCAGGAGGCTGAGACCAGAGGATCCGGGTTCGCGGCCAGCCTCAGCTACCTAGTGAGGCACTCCGCAACTTAGTGAGACTCGGTTTCAAAAATAAAGAATAAAAAATAGGGCTGGGGGTGTAGCTCGGAGATAGAATGCCCCTGAGTTCAATCCCCAGTAACGCAAAATAAATAAATAAATAAATAAATAAATAAATAAATAAATAAATAAATAAAGTGATGTAGAATTTGCCTTCCAAAAAATCTCATAAAACCAGGCATGTCACAATGATATTAGCACAGGAATAGCAAGCAGGTGTATGGGCCAAAATAAATTGCAAAAATAGATCTTAGTTACACATGAGAATTCATGTCAAAGACAGTATTTTAATTCAGTGGGAAAACATGACTTATTTAATAAATTATGCTAGCTGTAAGTCCTATACATAGAAGAAAGTAATCCTATACTCTAACTTTGTATCATATACAAAAATACATTCCGGATAGATTAATTTTTTTGGAATCATGTGCGTGAACATTGTAGATATAGTGTTCTTGTACTCCTAAATACTTCAGTATATATTTTCTAGAAACATAGTACAATCAAAATCAGAAAATTATGACTGATACAATACTGTTTTATCTGCACTATTAAATAATTCAAATTATTTACTAGTTGTTTCACTAATGTACTTTTATGCACAAGGGAAAAATGACTTCCTTTCTTTGTTCCAGGATTCTTTCCAGTCTATCTTTGTTTCCTTCAGTTGTTTTGTTCCTTTAGTCTTCTTTAATCTAGAATGATTTCTTAATCTTTCTTTGACTTTTATCACCTTGACATTTTTGAGGAATAGATGCCAGTTATTTTGTAGACAGTCTCTTGGTTTGGTTTGTTTGATATAACAGAAGACATTCCTAGCCATGCTTTTGATAGATCTATTACTTTCAGTATTTGAGAGTTATTTTCAAGCAGTGGCCCATCCTACTGATTTGCAGCTGTTTGGTGGCTGGAGCAGAAAAGACCCTTGGTACAGTGGCTTTCTTTCAAGGCTGCACCTGGTAATAACCAGTAGATCTCCTGATACCAGCCACAGCCAATAGAAGAAAACTTATAATTTCCTCACTTGGATGCCTTTCCCCATATTCTCCTTAGATTCACATTATTTATAAATGGCTAGAAAAGTACTGGGCTTTTTGTTGCCAGTGAAGGTAACTAACTCTCTTTGAGGCAATACTCTTATGAAACCTTAGTCAACCATGTGATCAAGTTTCACACCTAGCTAAAACAGGTTCCAATTTCAAGTCCACCTAGAGAGGAAAAGAGTTTGCATTGTAATTATAATTAGTTCTGCTGGGTCTTCTTGAATTGGCAGGTATTATTCATCTTTGTTTTGAATACTACTGTTTTTTTGGCCAGCTGGCAACAATGGTTTATTTTACATAAATTCTTTGGGCCTTCTGTCCCTCCTCCAACACCTCACACACACCCTGGGCCACATTTTCAACTGATCTCAACCAGCCTTTACTTTAATAGGTGTAATTTAATTTCCTGCCTGTTTTTTTGTACAAATGCCGATGTTGTAACATTTATCAAAAGGCTTGTAAACTGGCTGCCTGGTCGCTTTGGACCCACTGAAGGAAATAAAACACGCCCCAAGAAACCAGAGTCAAGGGATTTTAGTAACTTTGAATTATGTGGTTAAGAGATTAAGGTTTGGCATGATAATTCTTAGGTTAGCCCTTGGTTCCACTATTTTACTACCCATTTGACTTTGGCCAATTTAACAAATACCTCTGTGTCTAATCTTTCCCACCTGTTCAACAGAAAAAAATATGTTACACATTTATCAGGTAGTAAGTTTAACATGAGAAAGAAATTAAATATGCTGCATAGTGCTTAACATATATATGATATATATGAATATACATATATATATATACATACACACATATATATATATACACACATATATATATGTAAATAGTAAATTTGTCTCTTTTTATACTTAAATTATATCACCTCCATTTATCATACCAATGAATGTTCTGGATATTTATTACTGTGTATCAAACTTTATCTCAAATTGAGTGGTTTAAGACAAAATAACATTTTGTTATGCTCATGAGTCATAAATTAATAATTTGTGCAGGGCTTGGCTGGGTGGGCAGTATGGGTGTCACTCTGTCATGCAAGTTGGTAGTTGGAATGACTCCAAGAAGACTCTCCTTGCCTGAGGTCTCACTTATCTGGTGACTTGGAGGAACAGCTAGAAGTCTGTCTCAGCTTGATCCTTTCCTTTCTCCATGCAGTTCCAGGCCTTCTCTGAATGGTCTCACCAGCAGGCTAGTTAGAATATTTTCCCAACAGCTCAGGATTCTAAGAGTAAGAGCTCCAAGAGACCAAGGTAGAGCCCCAAGCCTTCTTGTGACACTCTCAAAAAGTTACCATGTCCCATGTGTTGCATTCTTTTGGATTCTCAAACCAGCTCATATTTAGTGTGGGAAACTCCAAAGCCAATAGAGCTGAGAAGTCTATTCCATGCAAAGGGAGGCCGTGGGAGAGGAATAATTGTGAGCAACTAATCTCTACCATGGAGAGTCTAGGCATCATAGAATAAGAAGTCTGTTTTCCTGGGCATTTATGTCATGCCAAAAGAATCCCCAATTTTCCATTTGTAAAGTTCTGTCTCTCACACAGTAGACTAGTGCATCCACTTTCTGATCTTTTTTTTTTCTTTTGGAGGGGTAGCCAGAGTTCAATCCACAGCATCAGATTTTAATTGTACAATATACAGAAATTACAGCTCTATTTTTAGAGTGACTGTTATTTATATTCATCCTGTGTTTATGAAGCGCCAGCACTACATTCAGCTATTGACAATGTGTAAGAAATTGGTCTCTGCCCCGAGGAATTTATTTCAGAGCAATTCAAGCTGGTTAAATCAGTGTCAGGCTCTCAACTTTGAACAGACAGCTGTGGAGAGGAGATAAGCTTTTGAAGATGCAGCAGAAATGGTGTTTATAGAGGGAATGAAAGTGGGGCAGATGATAGGTAACCAAGAAAGGGGCAGCTTATACAAACTGGCAAAGCAAATGGTTGGGGAGGAAAAAAAAAAGAAAAAACAAAAAAAACCGCAACACTTCAGGTGGTGGAAGAGACAAAGGTGAGACTCCAGCTCAGCTTTGGACTTCGCGTTTTCAGAAATCCAGAGGAATTTAGACATCGAGTGGATTTATTATTTCACAGACATACCTCTTGAAGTTTTGGCTTCTTGTTTATCAAGTCTTCCATCACATATTTGTTTTGTGCTGATAACAGTGAGTAGTTTTCCTGGAGGATGGTGAATTTCTTGCAGTTCCCTTGAGCATGTTGTTAAATAGAAAGATTGATATGCCTTAGTGATTCTCCAACTCAAGGTCACCCTTGACCATCCGCTGCAATAGTAAATCCGAACAGGTTGTAACTTGAAGGTCCCCGTGGGCATCTGCACCTTTAGAATAACTTTTCACAACTAGACTCACCCCGTATCTAATAATCGTAAACTACTTAACACCTGAAAGTTACTGTGCATTATAGGATTTAAGGATGAGAAGAGAGACCACAGTGCCCTCATGGGGAGGATATATACAGAGAACGACTTGATGGAAAAGTCCAGGCTGGTAGAAAAGCCCTCTTGAGTTATTGTAAACTGTCCACTTACCCCACAAAAGCCAAACTTTATAATCTTCATGCTGGCCTTTGCAGTGGGCAGTTTATTTTGGCTTCCTGGAATCCATTGTGGGCTTTTTGTTTTGTTTTGGTTTTTTTTTTTTTTTTCAACATCTACCCACCATTCTCTTTTGGTCCATTCTCTCTCACCTTGTGGGCAGTTGATGGCAAGTCTGTATACAGATTCATGTGCTGCTGCTCCTCTTATGTGACCATCTATGGATGTATTGACATGGCTAGGTGATAGTCCCGAAATCCACCCTAACACTACCCTCGGTGTTGTGATGACATTTTGTAGAGTTAAACACTTTAATCAATTAACTTCAAGGAGATTATCCCTGACAGTCAGGGTGGCCTTGATTCAGTCTGTTGAAAGGTCTTAAGAGCAGAGCTGAGGCTTGGTCTGGAGGAAGAAATACTGCCTGTGAGCAGCAGCTGCAGCCTTGCTGGGGGGTTCAGCCGGCCTTCTTTGATGGCCTGCAGAGTTTGAATTTATCTAACCAGCTATTAGTCAGTGGTATAATCTGATTGCTTACAGGATTATCTTGTGCTTTGTATCTCCTGTTGGTTCTGCTTCTGCAGGTGAACCTTGGCTGAGGCACTTCTCCATCCCTGCTTTCATAAATGAAACTAAAGGATGCCCTGCTAGCCCTACTTTCCTCCTCTCCCAGTCTTTCCTTTCACTGGAGGGTCAGCCACAGATTGATGTGAAGTTAAGCTCCGTTGGCTAGCGACTTTGATAGCCTTTCCTGCAGGGGATAAGAAATAAAACAAAGCAAATAATAACACCCTGATAATATGAAATTTGTTTTTGTTTTTCTAATAGAAGTATCTCTATGAATTCCTCCAATGGTTTTTTTTTTTTTTTTTTTTTTTTTTTTTGCGGTACTGGGGATTGAACTCAGGGGCATTCTACCTCCGAGCTATACCCCCAGCCCCATGTTTTTTAATTCTTTATTTTGAAACCGAGTCTCACTAAGTTGCGGAGTGCCTCACTAGGTAGCTGAGGCTGGCCACGAACCCGGATCCTCCGGTCTCAGCCTCCCGAATGCTGGGATTACAAGCGTGCGCCACCACGCCCGGCTTCCTCCAATGGTTTTTTTCTTTTGTTGTTTTTGTTCTCTTTCCATCCCTGACTACTGTGTTCTCTTAATATGTTTTTCTATTGCTTGGCCACAGTAAAAACTGACTACCAAGCTCATTTCTATAATTTGCAACAAGAACAAATAACCTTAACTGATATTACCCTTGCATGTTCTGGCTAACTTAAACAAAACTTAGATCTCATTTAAAACCTGAGCTTCAGAGTACATCCAGACAGAGAACCCCTGAAAAGCTCTAGAATCGTATTGACTCCATCTATTCTTTTGCATTAAGATGTACAGTAGGGACTCTATTAAAATATTAGTATTTTCTGGCAGGAGCAATGAATTACACTGTTATCCATCCAAACCATTTTAGTTCAACTGAGCTATTGAACCTTAACTAATATCACCCTTGCATGTTCTGGCTGACTTAAACAAAACTTAGATCCAAATGGGAATCCAAATGAATGAGGAAGTCAAAATGTGAATTGTGATGTAAAGAGTAGTAAGAGAAGGGATGAAACATGAGCCTACCCATGAAATGTGTCAAAGGCAGACCCTAGTAGAGAATGAAGGTGTGAAACTAGGTAAGGTATGGAATGGTAAAATAAAGAGGACTTGGGAGGGTACATAATTCTGCTACATTGCTCACGCGAATAGCCATACTCACCTAATTTAATCAGAATATTGACCCTCCAAATTTGCGATATCCTCATATCTTGAACCTCTGAATATGTAAACTTACACAGCAAGAAAGTATAGGTTTCATATAGAATTAAGGCTGGTAATCAGTTGAATTTGATATGGGGAGATTGATCCACTTAAAGTATAAAACTAAATGCTTTTTACTAGATAAGAGGAGTTGTGTAGCCCTGACCACACTACACTCTTAGAGTGCTTTTACTCACCAGAAAGAAACACCATGCTCATTAGCAGTCATTACTCATTTTGCCCAATACCACCTTTCCCTGGGCTTCAAATAACCACTGGTTTACTTTTCATCTCTGTAGAGTTGACTGTTTTGGATATTTTATACAAATGTAGCCTTTTATAACTGACTTCACTCATGTAGCATAATAGTTTCATGGTCCATACATGTTGTTGCATGTATCACTATTCCATTCTTTTTTATTACCTAATACTATTTTATTGTATGGGCATACCGCGTTTCCCCATCTCGTGTGGATGTATATCTTCATTGTTCTTGGGAATCCTAGGAGTGAAAGTACTGGGCCCTGTCATATCTCTATTTTAAGTTTTGATGACTGGCAATTGTCTTTCCAAAGTACATTCTCACCAGCAGTAGGTGCCAACACTGATTATCTGTATTTTTAATGTTGATTCTATAGTTCTATTCCCTTCACTCCCTTTTTGTGCTATTATTGTTATATATATTTCACTTATATAATATTTTAATTATTACTGTATATAATGTTATGTTTTTAAAGAAGTTGTGGGCAGAAAGGAGACTAAGTATGTATGTAAGAGGTTGTTGCATTCATCTATTTTTCCCTCTGGTTTCCTTCCTTCTCTGTGGATTTGAGTTGCATCTGGCATCATCTCCATCGTTTCTGATACAAAGTCAGCTTATATTCTTATCAGTGTTCCATTTTATAGAATGTATCTTTCTTATTTCTTTTGAGACTTTCTCTCTGCCTTTCAACTTTCAAGTGCCTAGATATGAGTCTTTTCGCATTTACTCTATAAGAAGCTTCTTGGATTTTTTGAAAGTGTGGTTAGTGTTTTTAAATCAAGTTTTGGAAAATTATAGCCATTATTTATTTTCTCATGCTTTTATTGGTAAATTATAATCTCACATCATAATGTACTTCATAGTGATAGTGATATACATGCACACAGCACTTGGTGTATAGTTATTATTTCTTCGAATATTTCTTTTTTCTTTCTTTTCTCTCTCTAGTCCCACCTGTTACATGTATGTTGCTTTGTACATACAGTGTTTTGTATTTCTTTGAGACTCTGCCTTCATCTCTTTTTCTCTGTTCTTCAGGTCACATAATCCATCTTCAAGTTTGCTGATTTTGTTTTTTCCAAATCGTATGTACAGCTAACCCTCTCCCATGAGTATTATTTTAGTTTTGTACTTATTCATCTTTTTTATTTGGTTATCTTGAAAAATTTGATGCAATATCATCATCTAGTTCTTTCTTTTTTTTTTTTTTTTTTTTTTGCAGTACTGTGTATTGAACCCAAGATCTACCTCTGAGCTACACCCCCAGCCTTTAAGTTTTTGTTTTGAAACAGGTATTGCACTAGGTTTTTTTTAAGTATCTTTCTAAGTTGCTGAGGCTAGCCTTGAATTTCAGGTCCTCCTGTGTCAGCTTCCCAAGTATTGGGATTATAGGCATGAATCACCATATTCAGCTACGTTTAGTTCATTATATATCCTTATAAAAGCTTCTTTAAAATCTGCCATCTGGACTTCTTCAAAGATAGTTTTTCTTGCCTGTTTTTTCCTTCTTGTGTAAGATTATACTTTTACATTTCTTTGTACATCTCATAATTTTTTATTAAGGACTAGACATTTTAGATAATCTATTACTGAGCTACTCTGGATACTGGTCCCTTGACCTGTTTTGTTGCCCCATCATTTATTGGTTTAGCTACTTTGCCAAGCTCATTCTCCCTCTCCTTGGTTGTTCTTCCTGCAGTAGCATGCCCAAGGGAAAGATTTGTACAGAGCTAGGAGGAAAGGGCAAGGCGTGTGTCATGGCTGAACTGTCATGGACTCTTATTATCCTCACCAAGATCTAGTAGATTTTCATGAATGTTTCTCCATGTAATCTATTTCCTTAGGATAGTTTCCAAAGAGTTCAATTGAATTAAAACACACACACACACACACACACACACACACACACACACACACACACACACACAGTTTTCAGCCAGGCAGGACGACACATGCCTGTAATACTAACTGGCAGGAGGATCACAGGTTTGAGGTTATCCTCAGCAATTTAGGAAGGCCCTCTGCAACTTAGCAAGACCCTGTTTCAAAAAAAAAAAAATAGGTCTGAGGGTGTAACTCAGAAGAAAAGAAATGGCTGGGCCTGGTGGTGCACACCTGTAATCCCAATACTTGGGAGGCTGAGATAGGAGGATCACAAGTTCATGGCCAACTCAGCAACTTAGTGAAGCCCTGTTTCAAAATTTAAAAAATAAGTGAAGGAGGGGACATAACTGAGGGAGATGGGAGGGGGAAGGAAGACTTGAAAAGGAAACATTTCAATGGGCATGATGTACATTCACAGACTTATCAGTGCAAATCACTGTCAAGCATGGGAAGGTGGGGAGGGAGAGGGGGTTGGGTAGGAACTGGGGGAGGGCTCACAGAGTTCTGTGTGCGTATATGTCTCTATCACCCTGAAATGCATCAAGATGTGTGATTATAATGCACCAGTAAATAAAATAAAATAAAATAAATAATATAACTTGTGAATCAAAGAAGATGCTGAAAGGGAAAAAGAAAAGCTCTTAAGCTGAATGAAAATAAAAGTACAACATCTCAAAAAATAAATAAATAAAATAAAATAAGGCTGGGGATGTAGCTCATAGTTCAGAGGTAGAATGCCCCTGAGTTCAATCCCCAGCAGCAAAGGAAAAAAAGCAGAATGCTCCTGATGCTCCTGGGATCAATATAGTTCTGAGAGTCACTATTGAATTTATTTTGCCATTCTGGAAGTCCTCACTCTCTTCTGTGTTTGTTTTGGTACTCAAGATTGAACCCACAGGCATTCTACCCCTGAGCTACACTTCCAGCCCTTTTTATTTTTCATTTTGAAACAGGGTCTCACTAAGATGCTGAGACTGGCCTTGACCCCAAGATCCTCCTGTCTCAATCTTCCGAGTACTAGGACTATAGGTATGCACCACCATACCTAGTCCTCACTCTCTTCTTTAATATAGTTTTTATTCTACAGTTAATTTAAAGATATCCTTTTGTGTGCATGCGTGTGTGTGTGTGTGTGTGTGTGTGTGTGTGTGTGTGTATGTGGTACTAGGGATTGGTCCTGGGGGTGGGGAGGAGAAGGATTCTACCTCCAGGATACAGCTCCAACTCTTTTCATTTTAAAACTAGGTCTCCCTAAGTTGCTGAGCCCTCAAACTTGTGAGCCTCCTGTCTCAGCCTCTCAAGTACCGGGATTACAAGTATGCACCACAACACCTGGCTTCCTATTGCCTTTTAATAAGTGAATTATTTCTGTGATCCCACCTCTGCATTAGCTTTAATGGACCGAGATTTTTCTGAAATGTGCCCATCTCAGGAATGGGCATCATGAATACCTGCTTAGTTTATCTTCAGTAAGAGTTCATAGTCTGAGAGAGGCCGTGGTTTAAAAGCTGGCCTTACATCTATAGCACTGGTTTCAACACAATGATTGATTGTGACGTCCACTTATATATCTTTGGAAAAGTCTGACTGCAGAGTTAGAGATAAACAGGGTCAGGCCTCCCTGAGGTATCTGTGAGCACTTAGTAGAATTGCTTTTCATCTAGTAGGAGAAAAAAAAAATTATAAATGAGCTAACAAATTGAACCTTTGGATTTAAAGTAAAAGGCTTAAATGTCAACTAAAGAAACACAGGTAAAGATCAGCATACAATTGTGGTTAATAGTGCATGTGAGTCAGTATTTTGAAAGAAACAAATGGCATTTTTAGACTGTTTTGAAGTAGAGGATGAAAAATTATTGATATAAAAGAATATATAAAATGATATAAAATAATACCTTAGGCTTTTTATTTTTGCCCTTTTGAGAAAGAGAGAACAGCAGGATCTCATGAAGTGTTCCTGACACTGGGCTGTCAGGAGACTTTCTGGCCCATGGACTATGGTTTTCTTTGTGTATATAGTGACTGCTGGGGCACAGAGGCACCGTTCATATTTATTAAACACGTGATGCAAGGACTGCTCATTGTTGTATCGGTCAATATTCAGATATGGAAACAAAGACTACTTCAGTTAGTCTAACAGAAAATTTAAGGAATTAGTTAAGCACTTGGAAAACTAAAAGAACAGGAAATGGACCCTGAAAAAAAGTCAGATGCAGAAATTTCAGGCAATTGTCATCACTGGAAGCTTGGAGGAAGGTCTCTCTGAGAGGGACTTAGATGTTTATAGAGGACACAACCCGGCTGATTCTGGTGCCTCTTAAGAAGCACAGTGACACTGGCTCTGAAGTTCCAGGAGAGGGGGACAGACGTCTGGAACCAAGCAAAACTGGAACCAGCAACCCATGCTATAGTGAAAGGCTCTCCATGTCTCAGCACAGAGGTGATGTGAATGGGAACATCAGTCAGAAAAGAACATGACTTAGCTTCTAGTCTCCTCTCGTTGGCAGACTCTAACAAAGACCAAGGAAGAGATAGAGTGTGAACATTGACAGCTCTAGCATCACAAACCTGAGCTTAGAAGAGGGTGGGAGAGGCCGAATTGTCTGAGAGACAGTAGCTTAGTAATTAACATAGTTGGTATTCTAATCTCTAATCCTTTTTGTAGGTGGCATTCTTTTGAAGGATTTTCTTCCAAATTGGGGTCTAATACAATCTCTTTTCTTCAGGAAGAACTCAAAATTATGTTGGTGTTCAAGACTTTAAAGAGCCTAGTGACTTGGTAACTATAAGTGCAGTGCATCTGTGGAATTAGAAAAGTGTAAATATCCTTCCTCTGCTGATAAGGGAAGCAGGTACACACATGCATTGCTATAAATAGACTCTCTAGTTGTAGACAGTAACTTGGCAAATGAGGTAAGAATCATAAAGATGATTTGTTAACACTATCTTTAGGATTAGGGCCTAAGGAAGTAATTACTACACAAAGAAACAATTCTGTAAGGACTTTCTGCACCTGAAAAAACAAAATGAAAGAAAAAATCTGGAATAGTGTGCAGTCCAAATTATGGGCTAATAGTTAACCAGAACATGTCTTACAATTGTTCATATAATAATTCATATAATAATTCATTCATACAATAATTGTTTAAATCTCATAAATATTCTCCTAAGTGCTAAAGAGAAAATGATAAATAAAGAAAAACTAGGTCCTAAATAAGCTTAAAATCTAATTCATATTATCTCCTTTAACAGAAAACACTCTGAAGAGTAGCATCGGCTCAGTTTAATACAGTTTAATAATGATTTGCAATGTTGAGTGTGTGTGGGGGTGTTGTGGTATGAGGTTGGGAGGGTAAAATAGTCAGGTGACCTTTAAGTGTTTCTCAGAATTTCTGAGAAATAGATCTTTAGTTCTGAATAGACTATAGTTTGAAAAATATCTTCTGGTAATTTCTATACACTCTCATGAGGAGAGAGATATTAAACTACTCCCTAATAATATTAACATTAATTGAGCACTTACTTACTGCTAGGACAGGACACCCCAGGCAGTCTGTATCAGTCTGACTGGCAGCCTCTTCTTCCCTGTATTTAAATGAAGATGAATGGATTATGAAACTAAATTTAAAAATCATATTAGGTAGGAATGACAATCAGTAGATCTTGCAATGTAGCCTATAATGCTATGATTATGCTTATATAAATAAAATAAGTCAAAAGAAGCTACAGTAATAGTTAGGTTTTGCTATAGTTGAGCACATTGTGAGCTACTTTTCATCCCAAGACTTCAAATCACCAGTCTGTACACTTTAGTGAATCTACATGTACTTCCTCATTTATTAATTACTAATTATGTGCTAGATATTTGCTACTTTTGATTATTAAATTTATGGGTTTTGGTTTTCAAAATATCTGAATATAATTTAAAAGTTTCAAAGGAAAGGAAAAAACCTCAATTAGCATCCAATATGTATCTGCTATTATCTTATTTTTCTACACGCATATGTCAAATTTACTGTCATTCTCGTTGATAACAAAAGGGATGTTATTTCCATATACTATGTGTGGTCAAGTATAAAGCTGGACTCTGTATCCACCCATATCTCCTATGGTCTGAAAGCCTATCTTTTTAAGCTTAGTATTTTAATTATGAAAGTTTTATACAATTTTTTTTCAGTTGTCTGCCTGAAAATTTCTTAGAAAATGAATGCCAGCATTTCACTTTACCTTCCTTCTAGAGTAAATACAAGAAGGTAGAATATTTTAGTAATTATCAGCCCTTACCATGTAATTGGTAGTTTGGACAATCATGGTATATGTAATAGGACATCTTCACATCCAGCCAAGAGAGAAAACATAAAAGCATCAAATGAGATAATTGGTCCATATATCATTTGTCTTTACCAAGAGATTCTAACAGTTTCCCTGCATAGCCTTTGAGCCATTACCTTATTTTATTATAAATGTAGCTGGGATAAAAAGGTGTTAAGTGATTTGCCTGTGGTCACCGATCACTACCTGACATTTGAGAATTAGTTCTTATAGGTCCCCTGGAAGCCATTCATGATGGTTTCTATTGAAAATAATCCAGCAATTCTTTATTGCCCACCAAATACATTCAAAGTCCTGTGGCCGGCTATTATCAACTAGCTAAACCAATGGTTCTTAAACTAAAACATACATCAAAATCACCTGGAGGGCTTATGTATCATTGATTTCTGGGTTCTTCCCCCATATTCTGACTCTTCAGTAGCACCTGAGGTTCTATATTTCTAAAATACAGGTGATAATGATACTTAAGATGTGGGGATAGCCAGGTGTAGTGGTACACACCTGTAATCTCATTATTGAGAAGGTTGAGATAGGAGGATTACAGGTTTGAGGACAGCATCAGCAAGGTAGCAAGACCTTGTTTCAAAATAAAAATTAAAAAAGGACTGAGGATGTAGCTCAGAGGTAGAATGCCCTTGGGTTCCATCCCCAGTACCGAAAAGAAAAAAATAATGGGGGAAGAGCACATTGAGAATTTCTTCCATGAATAATATAGATTCGTTTTCAATAAATCCTGTGACAGGGCAGGTCCAGATGTGGATAATTAAGTCCCACAGATATTCTTAGTCACTTATCAGCCTTGCCTCTCAGCCGCCTGTCCTGGTCACAAGATAGTTGCATGAGCCTGTCCAGTGAAAGTGCAGGGCTCATCTTTTCTAGTATGCCTTCTCTAATCCATGGGGAAGCCCTGCCCGTATCCCCCTAGAAGAGCTCTCATCAGCCACAAACATGTCATATACCCAATCTCTAACCAATCACTAGCAAGTGGAATAGGATTATCATGCTAGATGTGGGTTTAATTTTATCTGTGAGAAGAAGATGGGGTCACCTTTCTGGGCACATTGCTAGGGGGAGTAGGGTAATTACCCAAAAGGAATCATGACTCCGGCGGCAACAAGAGTTTAGGCCTGGCAACCGAAAGCATCTGATCTCCTAGACACTCACAAATTATTGCAGTTTATCTAGGTTACAATAAGTGCAAATCACAAAAACATGTAATCCAAAGTACAATTTGTCTACTACCTAATGAGATTCCAGTTGATAGAGGATTTTGTCTTTTTTAAAATAAATATTTTTATTGGTGCATTGTAATTATACATCATCGTGAGATTCAAAGCAATACAAGCATATATGTACACATCACCTGGTGTGTTTCTCTCCATATCTCACCCTGCTCCCCTTCCCTGCCTCCCCCTACATATTGAGATTGATAGTGATACCTTATTTGGATTGTTCCCTTCCTCAATCCTTGTTTTTCCCCTCTCCACCTCCTTCTTCTAGCCCCCTTCCACTATCATACTGCTCTCCCTCCTCATTTGATTGAAGTCTCTTTGGCTTACTATTTTTTGCTACAGTTTCCATATATGAGAGAGAGCATAATCTTTGACTTTCTGTCCTGTGATGGTGTGATGTAAGTAGGCTATGTAACTTGCTCCAGAGAAGTAGGTTGATTTCTCTCAGGTGGAAATGGATCGTACTTGACATATTTTAAATAATATCTCGCCTGACTTATTAGGAATAAAGTTCCTGAGTTTCAGTTTTCTTGCCAAAGAAGAATTAGAACAGTGCTGCATGCCTAACTACCTAGGTGAGGAAGCAGCTCCTAAGAGGGACTGAGGGAGCAGGAGGTGACCAGGGCTTGTCATTCGCATTCTTCCCCTTCTCCTTTTTTTCTTTGTGTCACTCCCATGATATCACACCAAAAAGATTGAAAATTGAAGCAGGGCATGGTGGCGCACACTTGTAATTCCTTGGGAGGCTGAGACCGGAGGATCCGGGTTCGCAGCCAGCCTCAGCTACTTAGTGAGGCCCTCCACAACTTAGTAAGACCCTGTTTCAAAATAAAGAATTAAAAATAGGACTAGGGGTTTAGCTCAGAGGTAGAATGCCACTGGGTTCAAGTCCCAGTTCTGCAAAAGAAAAAAAAAACAAAGATAGAAAATTGGGATATTAGGGTTAGAGGCTAAGAGGCTAATTGCAAAGTACTTTGAAGTAGAAGAGGACAGATAAATTCAATATATCTCTTACAGAATACTTGCGGATTCCCATGTGTGTCTTTGAGAGATGAAAGAATTAGTTTATCTTCCTCTGTCAGGTGATACAGAGCCCATTATGCTAAAATAAATTCTTGGCTTTTAGTGATGGCATCTTAACACTAGGAAATAAGTAACAAACAGCAAGTTTTGAATATTTATCACCTTTGTTATTAATATAACTTATTCAATTGCCAGCTTACATAAATTTATTTTTAATAATGGTATTTAGTTGACTCACAAATTTCTTGAAAATTTTATTTTGAAACAGAGTCTCACTGGCCTTCAGTCTGCAATCCTGCTGTCCCAGCCTCCCAAGTACTGGGATTACAGGCATGTGCCATCACATCCAGCTTATAGTTCTGTGTCTTAAGAACCAGAAATTTAGGTGATACTTCTGAGCTTTGTTTTCTCCTTAATTGGTCCAGAGAAAAAAAGGCATGTCTATAACTCGCTTTCTGCCAAACTTCTGAAATGTATGATTTGTACAGGTAACTGGATATTGTGGAGAGATGGGAAGCCAGGCTCGGAGAGACCAGTGGGCATGATTTGACAATAGTGCCCTTAAAGCAATTCTCTCTCTCTCTCTCTCCATATGCATATACATTTTTATATACATATTTTTGTACATATACACTATATTTAGGAAATACATATAAGCATATGTATATATTTAGGAATTGCGTATATGTCATATATTTTCTGGTTTTCTAGGGCCCAGAAGACTTATGGGAAAGAACTTAAAATGTGCCTTTCTTTGCAATCCAATAAATAAGAATTTTCATAATGGAATTTCAAAGAAAAGTAGAAATAATATTGCAGGGAGGGATAATGCTTAGGATAAAACATGGCTATCAGAAGGAGAAATTTGGCAGGTGGCTTACACTCAGTTTTGGGATCAACTGTTGAGAGGGAGCAGGGATTCTGAGCAGACCTGTTCTGTGATCTGCGTGCCCACGTGCTGTGTGCAGAGAAGACATGCAGGTAACATGACGGAATCATCGCTCAAGTGATAGTTAAGACTCCTTCTCAGGGAATCCTCTTAACACTGGTAGAAGCTTGTGATAGATCAAGTCGTGGCTTCTCCAAAATAGGCCCAGCCTGTCCTAGAACCTGGAATTTGTCTTTACTTTGGAAAAAGGTCTTTGTAGATATTATTAAAAATCTCAAGATAAAATCATCCTGGATTATCCAGGTTAGCTGTAAATGCAATAGTGTTTTTTATAAGGGACACGTAGAGAATGGACATACTGTGAAATACCATATAAAGATGAAGGCAGAGACAGGAGTCATGTGATCACAATCCAGGGAACCCCTGAGCACCCACAAACAAAGCAGCAGAGAGGGACCCTTCATTAGAGCCTTTGGAAGGAGCATGGACCTGCCAATACCTTGGTCCCCAACTTTTGGTGGCCAGAGTGTGAAGGAAAAAAACCTTTTCTTTGTTGTAAACCACCCAGTTTATGGTAGTTTGTTATGAAGTCCTAGAAGACTAATCCAAGGCTCAATGGCAAATATTTTTTAAGTGCTATGGATTATTGGGGAACCACTGAACTCTGTGGGAGACTGTGTAAGAACTGGCCACAAGAAGAAAGGATATTTTCACCTGTAGAAGGGGATAGTGGAAATCCGGAGAAGAAATAGGATGTGACTCTGCAGAGGTGGAAAGAGTGGACCCCCAAGAGCTTTTGCAAGTTAAGTAGAGTCGATGCTGCCACCTGCTTCCCTAGGTGATGGTCAGTGAAGATGTCAACCATGCGGCCAGTAAAGTCACATCAGAAGGAATGCATAGCTGGAGCGGCAGAGGTACTACTGAGTCCAAGGCCATGGCTGGGCTAGTCTGTAAGATGTGCTCCTCCCTATGACAATGAAAACCACCCAGCAAGGGCCAGGGCTGGGGCCCTGGATGTTAACAAGTAGAGACAATTGATCCAATGCATTTAGAAACAACTAGTTAAACTTCCCAGGACCTATAAGTCAGAGGATTCAAAGGGACATTTTGATCACATATATTTCATTTAATGGTTAGTAGAAATAACCACAATGTTTGTATTTTCCAGATCACTATGAGAATACATTATTTTTTATTCCTACTTCCTTTGACTGGTGTTGCCCTATGGACAGAGTCCGTGTATCAGTACAGGTACTTACTATGAAGACATCTTCCAAGGCGAAAAGATGAAAACGTTTGACAGTAATGTTGCACTGCTCCGAGTTGTAGATGGCAGTCAGGCAGATCGAGCTTGGATGACAGAAGGCTGAACATTTCAAATTGCGGTGGGGGTGGGCAATTCAACATAATACAAAAATGTTGGCACTTTCCCAGAAAGCCCAGATGGTGGAGCTAGGCATTAGCAGCTCTTATTTTTCTTAGCATTGGATAACTGAGACTAGGAAAAAAGTCAACAATGCATTTGTTTTTACCAAAATATAATTCTAATCAAAATGGGTGTCATTAATTAAATTTCTAATTAATGATACTCAGGGTGCTATTTCTAAATGAGAAAGCACTTGGATAAAGATGTTGCACTCACTCCTGAGATTCTGTGGATTCAGAGCACGACTGGAGCTCCATGAGGGAGGCTTCAGGTACGAAGGGCTCTGTGATCCAGTCCCTTGTTTTGCAGATGTGGGCTTGAGGTCTCAGGAGTTGTGCTGTCTTAGCTGAGTCACGTAGGAGAAGGTTCTGGAATAGAACCTGGATGGTTGAATTCCATCTGCTGTCCTTTCCCTCTGCCACATTCTTCCATGGTTTTTGTCTACACACCAAATTTCTCCTCAGCTGACAGCGCTGTTTCCGGTCACTTTTTGTAACTCTTGGCTGCTTACTGCCAACTTTAGCAGTTTCCCAGCTGCTTATTAACAGGCAAGACTTCACCTCCATTCTACCTGAAATGAGAGACCAGGCTGGCCAAGGTATCGTGTTCCTCAGTGGCTCTGACACCATGGGTGCTATTCCTCAGAGTCTTCAGTTCATAATCAGCCCATTTTATTTTCCTAGAATCATTTATCGGATGTAATTTAAATACCTTTTTCAAAAAAAATTCCTTAAAAGGACATGAAGAAGACTATAAATAAAAGTCCACCAGTTCTTTTAACACATAACTAATATGATTGGTATTAGGTCGTATCCACATGAACTTTAAGATGCTTTGTGGGTGAAAACATGACCTGTACAGGGAATGTAAGATTTCTGGAGTCAAGAACACATCGATTTAATCCCATGTCAAGTACTCTGTCTGAGTGCCAGGCTATAGTCGTGTCAGTAACCTGGAAAACATTTTTCTCCACAGCAGGATAATCTGATGGAGGTATTAATTACCTGTTATTTTTATGAGTTCATTGGGATAGAATAAGAAAGAATAGGAGGAAGGAGTGTTGGGCAGAAAAGCACAGCCCTTACATTGTCATTCTCATCTATTTTTCTTTTCCTTCCCTGAAATTCCTGGAGCCACTGAGAACAGCAACACTTATAAGGAGGTAGTTGCTGGTTGTGTAGATGTGTTTTCTGTGTCCAGTGACCTCAAAAGTTCACTCACTAGCTTGGGAGCCTCATGATGGCCCTGGTCACCTTCCAAATCTATACACTAAGGTCAGTGCTGAAAGCAGGGATGTTCTCCCAGGTGAGGATGGTCATAATCCCATGACCTTAGGGGATCTTCTTGTTTCTTTCTGTGCAGCTTCATCATATTATTCTTTACTGTACTCACTGAGCCAGACACAGGGATGCCTCTGTGCCCCGTGTCTTCTCTGGGTCAGAGGGTACAGACTTGGGAATCAGAACAAGGTACTAGGAGGTATTGGATTCCTGGTTAAGATTTAGTACTGAGTTTTCTGGGGAGACTGCAACTCCAAAAGACATGGTTGTGGAAGCTTACCTTCTGTCATCAGTAAACCCTCACACTTTCCACCAAACATACTCCCCAGTGGACAATAAATGTGGGTAAGGCAGGGTGGCTGAAATGGCCAGTAGTCTATTATCTCTTTCCCAAATTATTCATGACTTATGTGTAGCATTCAGATAATATAATAATTCCACATTTTACTTCCTACTTAATAGTCATCATACCTATATACATATACATATGCATATATACACACATACATACACACAGACACGTATATACACACACATACATACATATACATACATACATATACATACATATATATCTATTATGTGCCAAGGCATACCTATCATTTCTCCTAGCTGACCTTAGTGTTTTTAGTTACTACTGTCACGTTATCTTATATGCTTTATATGATTCTATCATCATCTAACTTAGATGAAAAGTCTGCTCATTAGATAAATACTTCTTTTTTCTAGCCTGTCTTGTTAGTTCTCTACTCTGAGACCCACTTCCTTGTTTAGCTTTACCTACACATTTCAATCTCAGTTGGTGCCTGAACTCCTTCAATTAACCAATAAGGGAGTGATTTAGTAGTAACTACCTGTATATAAGACAGAAATCAAATACAATAGAAATTTCTTGTGACTCTGGTGAGTTTGAAATTTATTCAGAACAACTCAAGAATCTGCCCCTTTCCCATGAAAATAAAACCACCCCCCAGTTTTTAAATTTTCTCTAATATTTTTTTTGAATTCCTATCCCTGCTCATAGGCAGGGAATATACCAACAATAAACACCAAAGCAAAGACAATACATTTTAAGCTTTTACATTAAAGGTAAATTAGTGTCTTATTTAAATCCCACTGGTGGTGGTGCAACCTGGAATTCTAGTACAAGGGAGGCTGAGATAAGATCACAAGCTCCAGGTCAGCCTCATCAACTTAGCAAGACAGTCAGCAGCTCAGTGAGATTCTGTTTCAAAATAAAGAATAAAAAGGGCTGAGTGTGTAACTTGGGGGGTAAATGTCCCTGAGTTCAATCCCCTGTCCTCACCCCCCTGTCTACTGATGGGAAAAAAAGTCTTTTTTGGATAAATTGTGTTTTTCTTTCCACTTAGTGTTCTTCATTTAATAAACATATTTTTTAGTAACCTCTCAGTCTTTCAAAGTTTTCTCTCTCTTTTTCTTGTGTCACTAGAGTACAAAAGAAATTGTACTGAGAGGCCTTGGGCCCCTGTGGTGACTTTGTTGATGTTCTTCAGTCGAAGCATAGCTGATTTCAGCTGGATGTTTGGGTGTTGGCGTCTATTCCTGCTGCATCTTCAGGTGATATGTTTGGGCTGAAGGAGCTTGAGGCTTGGGCATCTCTTTTTGCTTCTTGGCCCCTTAGCTCAGCTTCAGCTGGTGTTTCTGACTCTTGGACTCAAGGGCTTTGACTCCCCCCTGTTTTTGAGCTGCTCTGGTCCTCATCTTGCACTTCTGCTGCTCTCATACAGTTGCCTGAGAATTTCTGAAACTTTACCATACTATGAGCAAGCAATATGGAGAGAAAGGAGCCACTGGATGGTCCATTTAGACACTTCATTCTACAAATAATACTCTCTTGCTCCTGTAGCACGTCGAAGCTGATGGAAGGGAAGTGGAGCACCAAATGAGATGCTCTTGGACTCTCCTTTGCGCTACATGGGATTTTCATTGTTGCTCTTGTTGAGCTTCTGCTATCTTGAACTTTCTCTCTATTGCCCCTCCAGGCCTGTGCTCAGGGCATTAGGGTACTGAGTACCAGAGAATCAACATGATCCTGGTCTTATCCCTTTGAGATTTTCCTAAAATTAATTACTACCTGCTTACAAAGGCCAGAGGAATTTGTTTTTCCTTCCTCCTTGTCAGAATTTGTGCCTCCATGAAAATCTCTCTTTTCTATAGAATAAAGCTTCTATGCCCAAACCTCCAAGCTTTGCTCTTAATATTTGAAAGTGAGGCTTTGGAATTTAGCAAAGCATTTTGTCCCTAAACAAAACCTGACTTTCAAGACTGCTAGGCTATGGATTCCAGAAAATATTTTTTCTTGATGTTTAAAGCTTAACAATGATTTCTTTATTCTGGGCAGCATCTGACTCCCTCACAAATGAAAAGAAGCCATTAAATCAGAAGCCAGAGGCAGCATGATTTATGGGGATGGACGAATCATTGTTTTAAACTTTTGAAAATAGAATCTTCTGTATAGGAGCAAGGAAAATGCTTCATTTCTGAATGCTTAGTGCCTAGCTCAGCATTTGCTCTACAGTAGGCACTCAGTAAATGTGTCTTGGGTGAAAGGACAGTCTTGTGAGCTTTTTATCTTTTTCCTTAGGTCATGCTTTATAGCATACCTTTCATCTAAGTTTGTGTGAAATCAACTTGAGGATGTCTATGAAGCATATCTGTAATGGGCTGGATGTGGGGATACCCAGGCCCTCCTAATCCCTCAACCTGGACTGCGGTCACCTCACTCCTAACACAGTCGTTCCTCATATGCAGCATCTGTCCAAGCAACATCAGTAGCATCTGAGAGCTTATTACAAATCCAAATTCTGAACCAGGTATGGTGGCACACACTTTTAATCCCAGTACTTGGTAGGCTAAGACAGGAGGATCTAGGTTCGTGGCCAGCCTCAGCAACTTAGTGAGGCCCTCCACAACTTTTTTTTTTAAATTTTTTAATTTATATTTTTGGCATGGGTTTTTTTATACATTTCTTGAGTATATCAGGGTACAACAGGGTTACATAGACATTTATGAGATATCAATCATTGTCAGATCACAAATAGCACCACTTCTTCGTTTTACACGTATAGCCCACATTCTTAACATAGCCTGGTCAAGCAAACTTTCTAGAGTCATAAAACCATACTCCTTTAGGGTCATATATTTACTTTCTAAGAAGTAGGTGGGTCTTTCATCTATGCATCCTAGGGGCAATCTCCAGACTTTGAGACGCCAATGTAGCCATAGCAGAAGAGTCAGGGCCCACCACAACTTAATGACACTAAAAAATAAAATAGGGCCTGGATTGTAGCTCAGAGGTAGAATGTCCCTGGGTTTCATCCCCAGTACCAAACACAAAAACAAAACAAAATTTTTAAAAAAAATCCTAATCCCATACCTCATGCTAGATGTACTGAAGTGAGACCCAGCAATTTATGGTGCAACAAGCCCTCCAAGTGATTCTGATGTTTATGCCCAACACTGTCTAGCACCTGTCTAGCCAGCTCCTCCCAGCAAATTCTCTCAGGGCAGGATTTATTATGGCCATCCTTGAGGTCACCTGATAGGAACCTCCACTTCATACCTGTATTCTATTGGACCAGATGCTCAGAGGTTTGGCTTCTTGGAGAGACCAGGTAGCACCACCCGGAAATGCCCAGGGAGTTAATGCCTCTGATAGATACACACAGGTGATGAGTGAGAGCTCTGAGAAAACTCAGGCCAGTTAGCTTGATCTTCTTGAACACAAGGTTGATATCAGTTTAAGGCTATCTAAATGCAAACATGTGACTGGAGGTCCACATCAAAGGCCTGTTCTCAACAAGACATCATTCCATAGTTAAGATGTTTTTTCTGGTCCCTCATCCCAGATAGCCAGAGTCTTACTGCTTTTGTTAGCTTAAGTCCACAAAAGTCTGAACTTCATTATTGGCACCTTAAATTTGGACTTCCTAAAGATAATAAAAGAAAACATTGAGTAACTAAAACTTCACTGTAGAATGTATAAGGTAAATTCACTTAGGAGTTCAATAAGCATGATTATAAACTATATACATCAAACTTCCCTCAATATATTGTGTGCTTCTAATGTTAAATTTTTAATGCATTTTCACTAAGGAACTGGTGAAAATCTTAGAAAAACACCTCTGTTCTGCTGTTTTCTCTTGTTCTGGCTTTTAGTCACCCAACAAATCTGTTCTAAGTCCCATCTGTTCCACGTCCCAAGATGTCTGCATTTGAATGTTTCCCTATCGTCAACCTAATCAGAGACACTTCAGTTATGTGTCAGTTTATGCTGATCCTAGAGAAGCGTCATCAACAGTCGGTGCGTACCTTTTTCCTCTGTTTAATACTTACTCTAAATTTCCATTCACTCCTGAGACTTGAGGAGGTTTGCTTTTCTAACAGCTGCCCTCAGCCCCTCTGAGAACTTTCCTTTCTGGGGTTTTATCATAACTCACCTCCCCGTCTTTGTTCTGGATACCTGGATTGCTGTGACATTTGTTGCTCTGCATTGAATAGCTGCAGTTGTTCCCGTGATGGAAAAAACAAAAAATAAAACAAAACAACAATAACAACAACAACAAAAAATACTTTCAAATCAGGTGTCATCATGAAAGTACTGCTCCAGGCCCCTGTCCCCAGATGTCAATTCCTGGTCATGTTCCTGTGTTAAGGTCAAATACCTCCTGTTTTCTGTAGCTACATTAAATATTTTTGTTTTACCCTTCTTATGTATAATGATGAAAATCAACTGGAAAGTGATTAACAAAGTGAATAACAAAGGAAGAGATCTGCTGAAAACATAACTGTAAAGAGGCTTTGGGTTCTTTAGAGAGAGAAAATATTGAGTGGTATGTTTGGGTAGTGAGCCAGCCAAAGAGTGCTTGCCAAGTCCAATGTCTGCATGGAGAACAAATGGCGGGATGCAGTGAACTTTGTGCATGGTTTAATGCACCCATTTAGTAGGGTCATGATCCCTTGGAACTGAGACAAGAAGGTGGGAGACCAGAATGGGATGGAGAAGGTGCTGAGGCCTCCTGAAGGTCACGGTGACCACACAGGTGTTTGTGGCGCCGACTGTGGGGGGCCAGATATGGAGTGCCAAGAAGAGACCAGCTGCGAGGAAGAGCTGCCTGAGCAGAGGCCAAAGGAGGATTAGCAGTTGGTTCATGTGAACATAAGTCTCACCAAAACCCTTTGATGATGCTGTTTCTAAATTAAGAGCGCTCAAACCCTAGGAAATTACTCTCATTAAAAATGCCTGGCCCATGTCACAGAGATTCTTGTTATTTATTTCTAGGGTCCGTCCCACAAGTCTCCTCTTTATCTAGTAGCCCAAGTGAACTTTCCTTATTTTCAAAATCATTGATCTTCATGATAAATGACAGATTCCTGATCATAAAAACTAGGAGCTGTTAAAATATTTCAAGGCTGCTCAAGTCCTTTTCCTCTATGATATTTTTTTCTAGTGCTGGGGATTTAAACCAGGGGTGTTCTACCTCTGAGCTATACCCCCAGCCCTATTTTTATTTTTTACTTGGAAACAGGGTCTTACTAAGTTGCTGAGAGCCTTGCTAATTTGCTGAGGCTTACTTTGAACCTGTGACCCTCCTGTCCCAGGCTCCCAAGTAGTTGGGATTACAGGTGTGCACTACCACCCCCAAGTGAAATAATTCTTAATGTCATCGAGTATAGTGGAACTTTCTTTCTATATATCATTTCTCTCCAGAGTATCCTTGCAGAGTTTTAAGAGCATAAAGATAGCTGCTTATTTATACGTCTGTGTCTTATTCTACAAGACAATGGGCCCCTTAAAAATAGGGACTCCCTTTTGCTTCTGATTTCCCAGTGCTTAGCATAGAGTTGAGTAATGAACAAGCTCTCAAAAATCAGCTCTACTAGTACTTGGGAGGCGGAGACAGGAGTCTCCTAGGTTGGTGGCCAGCCTCAGATACTTAGTGAGACACTGTTTCAAAATAAAGAATAAAAAATAAAGCTGGAGGTATAGCTTGGAAGTAGAATGCCCCTGGGTTTAATCCCCAGTATGGGGGAGGGGAACCCTTTACTATAGCTATAAATGTCACCAAGAGAAAGTTGTTCTCATCTCTTTAGATGAAAAGATATTACTAACTTCTATTAACAATCAATTATCAAAACAAAAATTAACATAGCAGGCTATATTGTCATCATTTCCTTCCTGTTTTGTGATGTCCTTGTCTGACCTGCTATCAGGTAATGGTGATAACCAGTAGGTGCCTCATAAATTGAACTGGCAAAGATTGCTTCTTCCTCTCTTTTTTGAAAAAGGTTGTTTTGGATCAATTTTCTTTTTTTTCTTCTTCTTTTTAAACTTAAATGTTGATAGAATATAGCAGTGAAGTCATCTGGGCTTTGACTTTTTTCATTTTTTTCCTCTGGGGAGATTTTTAATTCTGAATTTCTTGATACAGGTCTGTACAGATTTTCTGTTAATTTTTGAGTCAGTATTGATAATTTGTGTCTTTCTAGAAATATATAAATTTCTTCTAAACTGTCTAATTTTTTCTATAAAATTTCTCACATTTGTGTGTCAATCTTTATGTTCCTTTTATTCTGTATGGATTGCAGGCATGTGCCATGAGACGTTATCAACCTGGCTAGGCTGTAATATTCAATTGATTAAGTGCTCACCTAGGTATTGCAATGAAGGTATGTTGTGGATGTGGTTAACATTTGCAATCAGTGATTTTAAGTAAAGGGGTTTATGCTTGATAACAGGAGTTGACCTCATACTATCAGTTGAAGGACTGGAGAGCAAAAACTGAGGTTTCTCAGAAAAGAAGAAGTTTTGCCTCAAGAAAGACTACAGGATCAATTTCTGTCTGATTTTCTAGCCTGCCAGCCTTCCCTACAGATTTAAAATTTGCCAACTCCATAATAGCATGAGCCAATTATTTAAAATAAATCACATAGCCAGGCATGGTGGCATGCACTTGTAATCCCAGTACTTGGGAGGCTGAGACAGGAGGATCACAGGTTGGCAGCCAGCCTCAGCTACTTAGCGAGACCCTCCACAACTTAGTGAGACCCTGTTTCAAAATAAAAAATAAAAAATAGGTCTGGGGGTGGAGCTCAGAGGTAGAATGCCCCTGGGTTCAATCCCCAGTACCACAATCAAAAAAAAAATCAATCAATCAATCATATACACATATATACCTTATTAATTGTGCTTCTTTCTCTGCAGAGTACTGACTGATACCTAGGCTCTTTGGTCCCATTGTGTTACATTATACTCTGCTTTTATCGAGGTAAATTTAATGACATAAAATTTGCACATTTTTAATGTACAGTTTGATGAGTTTTGAGAAATGTGTGAACTTGTATAATTATGCTCACAGACAAGTTACAGGTGCTTTTATTGTCTCACATATCTTGAGACCCTCCACCCTAACAGAGTACCCACTGGAAGACTGAGTATTCAAGATGGCTCAGCTTAGGTACTTTATGTTTTACATGTATTTGCTTGACAAACATTGAAAGTATATCACATTGGTGACTCCTCTGCTAATTCTGTTATTCCTGGCTGTTCCATTAATATTTAGCCTTTAGAATTATGAAGACCATGGAAAAGAAAGTAATGAAACAAAAAAATATATATTTACCCACAAACCCTAGAGAACACACATTACAATTTTCCTCAAGAACTCACAATCATCAAACTTCATGCTGATCACAGGGAAACAATGAAAACCAGTATTTCCCAACACAGGAAATGTCTGACTAGAGAAAGAGGCCAGTCTCCTTTTTCATAAGCACCCCAATCTATACGTGTAGGTATCTTTGTTCCTTTTTTCACTTGATTCTTGGGGGTGGAATAAGAAGAGAATGTTCAAGACCCAGTCACCAGTTGGATGAGGCAAAGGCAAGGAAGAGAGAGGAATTGATGAGGACTTTAGGCTAGCATTGGTGTCATTCACCAGGTGAATAGCATACAAATATAAGTAGTTTTATTTCATTTTAATTTGAGTGAGAACAGCAGGAGACGTTCCCATTTTTCCTCACCAGCAAAGACTTAAGATTGGGTGTACCACAACTCAACAGAGTATGGAAGAGTGTGCATATATTTGACTGATGGCCCAACAGCTTGATGTACTTCATACAGATGGGAAAGTAGAAGAGAAAGCTTTAATGTGGTGACATAAGGAGAGACCAGCTACCTCCTAACACTTTGGCTATCGATAAGGGAGGAATTCAAATGTTGGGAAAATGACCTTTGGTTTGTGCTAGCCATCTTGTTAGTTTTCAGTTCATTTTTGCTCATTTCTTTTTTTTGGGGGGGGGGACTGGGGATTGAACTCAGGGGCATTCTACCTCCGAGCTATACCCCCACCCCTGTTTTTTATTCTTTATTTTGAAACAGGGTCTCACTAAGTTGCAGAGTGCCTCACTAAGTAGCTGAGGTTGGCCTTGAACCCAGATCCTCCAGTCTCAGCCTCCCAAATGCTGGGATTACAAGCGTGCGCCACCACACCTGGCTCATTTCTAATCAATGGGAACTTGTCTCATAAAGGCAATGACATGTAGGCCTCTCACATTTCCCTTAGAAATCATACTCAAAGATGGACCACACTGGACACAGAAAGCCATCTCTCTAGTATTCTTTGATTGTTAATGGCACTTTGACTTATTCATAAATGAATTCAGCATAGATAAGTGTTTAATTACTGTTTAATTCTTAAAATCAAATGTCTCAAAACACAATTACCCGCTGTTATGCAAAGTATCATAATAATTAAAAACTCTACTGAATATTTAAGGTGCATTTAAAGTTGATCAATATACATGCTGTGAATAAGAATTCACTGATAAACACAGTTCTTAGTTTTCATAATTTATATTTATACTGTCTTGATACAATATCTGAGAACAAAATACATTTGCACAAATGATTTGGGAAAAAGTCATGATTGTCACTGTTTAGTGACTATACTCACCTCATCTCAGCAGCTTTATCTCCTTGAATCCTGAGTACAACTTAGCAAGTTAAAGATTACAATTCTCATTTTATTAATAAGAAAGCAAAGCTTCAAACATCTTAAATAATATTCCTAAAATCACATGGTTAGTAATTGGTAGGGCTAGAATTTGAACGCTAGACATCAAATCTCTACCCTTATGTCCTTTCTATTCACTTTTCCAATTAGTAGTTGAATGTATCAGAATAAAGTTTGACCGAAGACTAGAAGCCACATATTCTTACAGTTGCTATCTGGTTTTTCTTCCTGGGGGGAAAAATAGATATGTACTTTTCTATGGTTATTTTTACCTAATAACTTGCTCAGTATACTATTTTTAAGGCAAACAATATATTTTATTAATTTTTAAAAATCATAGCCTGCCAGCGCTTTTTTTCATAACTCATTGGTGCATTGCAATTATACATGATAGTGAGGTTCTGTGTGTTAAAAACATGCACGCACACAGCCCTCTGCACACGCCCCTCCACATCCCAGCCTGCTCTCCCCTTCTCCCTCCCCACACAAGTTATTGAGATTGGAGTGACACCTTCACATTGTGCCAGAGTATTATTTGAACTGTTTCCTTCCAAGTCTAATATTCACAGTTGCTGTTGTTTAAGTTTGTGGTGCTTAATAAATGACCACCAGTTTAAAATGGACTTAAAATCAACCAGAACATTGAACATTAACACAGGTAGAATGGCATCTAATATGGGTTTTAACCCCTAAATGAGAGATTCTGACTACGTATTGTAACAGATACCAGTATTTCCAAAATTCACTCAACATAAATTTATTGAGCAACTAACTAGGCTATGAGGACACAAAAAGCTAACGTGATTAAACCACACACACACACACACACACACACACACACACACACACACACACACACACACAGGCACAGTGCTTCAGTACCAGTGAGTCCACATGTCATTATGGTAGCAGAGAGGGAGGATGACCCATCTGGACCTGAGGTGTGGTTAGAAGGGATGCCTGATGTCTTAAATATTAGAGAGAAAAAGTATGAGAAGGCATTCTTAACATAAAAACAAAGGCCCAAAGATGGAAATGTGAGAAAAAGCTTTGTGTATTGATACATCAGGTTTTCACTGCGTAAGAGAGCCAAAAGGAGAAAAAAAAAAAATCATGAAAATTTGAATTCTAAGAGATACGAGAGTTTAGCACAATTTCCCCCATCTAATTTGAGTTCTTACTCCCAAAGCTCCAGAATATTACTCAAAAGCAACGTTCTCCCTGATATTTCTCTATATTTAACTTATGTGACTGACACTTAAAGAAAAAAAGAGGATCCGATATGAAAATAGAAACTCGAGTCCCAGAACATATTGCTTTAAAAACTGTGCCTGTGGTTTTGGATTCCCCATGGTGCATAGAACTTTCCTTGGGACAAAGTAGATATTCTGTGCAGAGGAGCTAACTGCCAGAGCGGCACCCTGGAAGCAGTTCAATTGGAAAAGCAATCATTTCAGTGATTCCATGGAAATGCAGCCTTGCTCATTTCTGTGATGCTTATTGATGCTGAAGGACTTGCTAACTGAACGTGCAAGCAAGATGAGGCAGCCAGGCCCTTTACAGCTCATGCAATCTGAGGGAAAGCCACTGGCTATTTGTAAGGGTGGCTGCGTAATACCTGGCTTTTAGTGCAAATTACTCATAGGTTCTTATTTGCATCAGGGTAAACTATAATGTTAAGGTGGGTAAGGGCTAAAGGTACAAGACACAACCAGCCAATTATATAAAGAACCTTACTTTACATGCATTGGAATACCTGGCAACTGGCTTAGAAGTATGGAAATTTTAGAGCTAAAATGATCCTTATAAAGTACCGACTCCAATCCCTTTTTTATTACTGGTGAGAAAACTATAGTTCAGAATACTTTATTCTTCCCTCAAGTTGTCCCAAAAAGTGTTGGCTCACTTCATTACTTTTACTGGCCAGCAGGAAATCCTTCCAAATTGATCAAACTGAAAGTCCTAGCCCATAATACAGACTTATTTCTAAACCAATGCTTCCACAAACATAGAAAAGTCTACTGTGCTTTGTCAAAACAACACAGAAAAGAATTAACTTTGAAGGGTCTACGTTATCTGCTTCTTTAATATTTGTCCATAAAAAATACATTATATTCTGCCTAATAGATTTAATAGTTTTAACTCATACTATATGTTCTTAGTAAGAGGACCTATTAATTATGCTAATACTAATTACTCCCCCCCCTTTTCAGCCCCAACCCCATAGTACTAGGGATTGAAGCCAGGGGCATTCTACTTCTGAGCTACATCCCTAGCCCTATTTTATTTTTTATTTTGAGACAAAGTCTTGATAAGCTACTGCATACTGGGATGCTAACATTTTAAAAGAGATTAAGAAAAAGAAATATTTTTAGTGATAGTCCCATTAACAGGTCTTAATCAGACAAAGCTATTTTCATCTTTGTTCCCCAACAAGTCCGCACCTCAAACTCAACAAAAATATGACCCTACCAAAAATGTTTGAATATAATCTACCTGGAATATAAGGAAATTCTGTTTCCCTTATGTGAGAAGATTAAAGGAAAGTTTTGAGCCAACTTTATTTGTTTATTCATTCAATATTTCCTGAATGACCACCACATGTCAGTCACGGTCTGATGCACCTGGGATCAAAAAGGAAACAAAATATAGGAATCTCTTACACTCATGGAAATAGAAACTTTAAATGATATAGATGAATTCATTATATTAATATAAAATTTAATCTACTTATTTGTACATGCACATTCCGTATTTCATCCATTAACATCAATTTTGAACATTGATTTGTCCAATCTCACATTTGAAACACAATTGTGCTCTAACTTTTGCAATCAAATTTAAGAGCAATTTAAAAAAAATTATCATTACAGCCATTTTTTAATTCACCTAACAGTTTTATAAAGAATATGATTTTCATTATAATCTAACTTTGAAATACTAATGTTGTGCTATAAGACTTCATATGGATAACAAAATCACTATTTTCTTTTTTTCATTTTTCCTGTGGGTAGATACGGATAGTTTCACTAAAGTAGCTACTTATTATAAGGCCTTTTTAAATAATTGCTGAAAGTCTTCTCTACAGTGACATCCAGTGATAGTAATGGTGATGTCATAATATAGAAGTAATTATATTTGTGCCTAATTTATTTGTTCTTTTTTCCTTTTTCCTTTCTTTTTTATTTTATGGTATTGAGACGTCAACCCAGAGACATTCTACCTCCAAGCTACACCCCCTTTTTAAAAATTGCAACAGGGTCTCCCTAACTTGCTGAGGCTGGTCTTGAACCTGTGATACTCCTATTTCAGCCTCCCAAGTACTGGGATTATAGGCATGGGCCGGAACACCTGGCTTATTCTTTCTTTTTTTTTTTTTTTTACTGATTCTGTAAGGTGACCTTGACATACATGCATGGAAACGGCCACTGATATTATTTTGTGGTAATGAATCTTCTCAGTTTCATTTTTTACAAATAAAGCAATAGAGGAAGCTTTTCCCTAAATATTACAACTTCATGAAGACTTAAATAAAGATAACTCATTTGCCAAGGAGAATTTTTGAGGAAAAGCAGTTTATATTTAGGCATATAATATGGTAGAAACATTCATTCTTATGATTGTATCTTCTCTGTGAATTTCCTATTTTCTCTCATTCCTTCTTTGAGGCCCTTTTAACAAAGGAGATAAATACTTCCACGGACATATTGTATGTACACACATTTACCAATGCCAATAACATGCACAGAGAGGTGTAAAGGGAGAGGGATCTATCACTCTAAAATTCATCATGATGAATAATTATAATGCACCAACAAAATAAAAAATAAAAAAGGAAATATGTATTGGTATCTTTATAATTCCATTTGCTCATGGAGAGGTCAATGCATGATAGATGATCTGACTATTGACCAGCATTACTTACATTCAGACAGTGGGAGGATGTCTAGTTTACCGGGCTTCCTTGTGCATTTGGCAAAGGGCCAGCCATATTCAACAACAGTCATGCAGCAGAACAAGGACTTGGTTTTGCTGGAAGAACCACTTTCAGCATAAAGTCTGTGTAGAATTGTTCCACCAACAGATGTTCATTGAGTACCTACTGGAAATGACTCAAATAATTCCTGAGTACTTGAACCAGTGTGTTCTCAGCCTGGGTTTACTTCTCTTCATGTTCCTTGACATTGACCAATTGACCAGAGATGTTTCCATCACTTTTTAAAGGATGATAGGCTGACCTAGGACTCAGCTCCAGAGCCAAAATGTGAAATATATATATATATATATATTTTTCTTTCTTTTTTTTTTTTTGCCAATCATCAACATGTTGGTTTAGCCATTACAGTATGAATGTGATGGAATTAGCCTTCAAATGTTATTCTTTTAAGCAGGTAAATTTTTTACTTAGTACAGGGTTATAATATAATATAATCCCATGATCAGTGATGACAAAATAAAACATTATTATGTATCTATGATTTGGAAAACTCTAAAGATGATTGATTTGGGAAAAGAATGGGACATGGATCCTAAAAACTGTATGTCTTCTGTTTTATTTCAGTATACAGGCAAATCATAAATAACCATTGTCAAAATATGTCATCATACTGCTGAGATGTTATGCATCTTACCTTTCTGTAATAAAAACTCTGCATATATTTTCTTCCATAAAAATTTGTTGCTTCATGCACAAAAACACACAACTTGATATTTCATAGAACTATTAATGGTCCATTTCTAGAATTATGCAGATTTAGATGCACAGTACAGAATAAAAGTAATTTTTTTTCTTTAAGTCATAGAACTGGCAAATTGCTTCATATTCTGTCTTTGCTAGGATAGTTTCTTTTGAATTAATAACCTATTTTCAAGGCTTCTTGTGAAAGTAAAATTGTAAGTTAAAATGGATCACACAAATTAGATTTGTTTGTTTTGCATATTTTGAATTATGCTAGAAATAATCAGATATTATTCTTTTACAGTCTTTTAAGAATGTAATCAAATGTAGTAATGGCCATAATTCAATAGAGAAATAGAAATTTAATGATTTAATGCAACCTCCACATTGTATGTGACAACTTTTTCTCATATTAATTTTCTCTTCAATGCTAAGAAAAGCACTAACTAAACTAAAAGAAGTTTTAGAATTAAAATATATACAACTGAAACTTGTACCTTTTGAAGGGATAATGTCACAATTGGATATCTTATAGCAGTAGAATGAATACTAAGTAGACAGATTGAAAATTATATTAATTCAACACTGATCCCCTCAAGGCCCATTAGGACTAAATGGTTAACCTCAAAGAGAGACTTGAGGCTTATCTTTCTAAACTCAACTTACAATCATGATTTCCAGGCTTACACAAAAACCTTTGCCAGCACTTGCATTGTCTTGAGCCCCAATGCTTTATTCTAGTCTTCAGACCAGTGGGGTAATTACAAGCCAGACAGATTCAGTTAAGTCTATGTATTGCCCTGGTACTGCAATCAAAAGTAATTTCTCTTTCTTCCAATTTTCTATAACAATAACAATGGGGTTTCTGTTGAAATAATCTAACATAGTATCTTGAAATGAGATACTCGAGTTCATCTCTTGTTTCTTCTGCTAGGTTGAATATGATTTGAAAGGTAAGGATTGTGCCTTATTTACTACTACAATTCTCAATACCATTTAAGCCTAGACAATCCACATAGTATGTACCCAATCTATGCAGACTTAAGGAATCTAAGAAAGGAAATGAAGGTCTTTTTTTAAGAACTGAGTAACAGGTACAAGAGAACCCAACAATTGACCAAACAGAGAAAAGTTATAAGGTTATACAGGCTACAGAAGTTAAATTATAGAAAGCTATATACTAATCTATATACTAATTTCTACCATAAGTAGCCTAATCTAGGTATACAAAATAGCAATCCATCAGGTTAAGAAGACAGTCCTTTCTCCCAAAGTCTCTCTTTTTTTTAAAATCACTTTCTATTACTGGTCATAATAACTTTGACTCCACAGTACTTAACTAAGCAAGCTAATATCTGATGTTTTAAGAATTAATGACTAGACTACTATTTCCTAATCATGCCTGGTGGTAACAGTTAGCTAAGCATGCTACTCAAAGTATGATCCTTCAACCAGTAGTTTTGGAATCCTCTGAGAATGGCTAGAAATGTTGACTTGAAAGAGCCAGCTCTGATCTGCTGAATCAAAGTCTACATTTTCATAAGTTCCCCTGGTAATTAGTTTGTGCATTAAAAAGTTTGACAAATACCTTCATACTCATTCAAAGCCCCAATTCTTGGACTTTCTCCTAAAGATTTGATGATGATTCTGCAAACCCAAGTTTTTAGCACTAGTGATTTTTTTTTTAATTGTAGAGTATATTTACAAACTACAAAAGGAATCCAATCATGGATGGAATGTTTTCGATGATGACCTCACAAGTTTACATCTTCTTACACAATTCTGAATGCTAGACAAGTACAAGGGACACAATCAAGAAAAGGAACAAGTATCTCTTATGGAACTGTGGGTCCCACACTGATAATCTGAAGTTGGGATGTTTAATGTTTCTGAAGCACAAATCTTGTAATTAGGAAATATTTTATTTTTTAACTTTAGTTCAATTTGATAGAGGTATTCTAATAATACATTTTTATACTTTCCTTTGAAAGCATAATTTATTCTTTAGGGATGATATCATTGCATATTTGTGCTGTGCTATTACAAAACTAGGTATCCTGGGACATCTCAGGTGGGTAGAGATGACCACTTATGTAAGAAATGATCAAAACCAATGGACAGAAATTATTTATATGTACATGGAGAGTGTGTGTATGCATGCATAACTTAATAAATTTGTGTATTTATATTCATAAACAAAATTCATGTATACAGTTTGATGTACGTGTGTTTAATACAGATCAACACAGAACAATTTACTAGAGTGAGTGTTTTATCAAAAGCCTTGGGGGAAGGGATGACTTTAAAGTCAGGATTTTTTTCCTTTCAAATTTTATAATCACTTTAAGGTTCTAACAATGTATTTATTCAGTTGGATCTATTGCCAAAATAATGAAGGACATACCTGATTCAAAAACACTATAAATTTGCTTCCAGCTCTTCCCAGAGTGAGAATACTTCGTTTGAAAGCAACACAAAGGCACCAAGGTGAACAGTTCTGGTGAAGCACAGGCCTTCCTGGAAAAGTTGTTTGGAACTAAAAAGCATTTAGTACCAAGAGTATACCAGAATATTTGCTCCTATGTAACAGCCTGACAGACTATGTGCTGAGGACGGATCCCTTAATCCTCTGCTACAGGGGCTCAGTGGAAACAGAGCCAAATAGCAGACATGAACGAAACATTCCCCTTCACCTCATCCATGGAACTTCTTTCCTGTTCTCCAGCCATGTTTGTCAGGTGGCCAGGTCTGTGCTGATTTTAGGATCATTCTAGAAGGTTCTAGAAGGTTGCCTCCAGCTTTCCCATTTCCTCTAAAACACTTCTTCATTTTTTTTCTTTGTTTGTTTTGTTTTTTGTTTTTGTTTATTCACAGGTATCCTACTTGTCTGTATAATGATTTCTTTATTCATAAACATGCTTTCCTTATTGCCTCACTATTTTTTGTACAGAAGTCTTAATATTCAAATTCCTTATAGTGGGGATGGTGTCACTTATATTCCATATATACTACTTAGGAAGTATTAGGTAGTCAGTATACTTTGTCTAGATGTAATGAAATGTGCTCTTTAGTCGTTGAAAATTCATTCCACAAATATTTATCCAATAGCTACCATACAATATGAGCTGTCCTATGTGGTAGGAACTTAAGATAAATGTCTTCCTTTCTCTTAGCTTAATTGAATGGTGAAGATGAGCAGGTAGACTACAAAGTGATATATATATTCTGGTGGAAAAAGGAGAGAGCATATTAGCATCTAACCCAGGACTGGGAATGGAGGAAACTTTCCAGAAGAAGTACTCTATAAAGCAAAAGTCTTAGAGTCAGAAGTCAGAGAATAAAAGGTAGTCCCAGCAGAGGGAAGGTGAAGTATAAATCTCTATCACTAGAGAGAACGTGGAAAGTGTAAAGACCTAAAAGAAGTCCATTGTGGTAAGAATGTGCATTCTAGTATAAGAATACCTGGCATTTGTAAAAATGCACACCCACTTTCTCCTGTATTAATTACCTAGCCTGTTCCACACAGCAATCTCAGCTGACATTCAAGTAAGTAAGGTTAATAGGGGTGAAGTAAGTTTCTTGCTTGAAATTACAGTTGAGATTCAACCTTCCTATGCTAGATTCACATTCCTGTTTATCATTACTTTCTGTGTTCTAATTTTTTGCCACTCAGTGTACAGAAATTATTAAATTATTAAATCATTCTGGGCATTTGGAGAAAACTAGTTCTTCCTTCAGCAGTTTTTATCTGTGAAAACAATTCTCCCTCTCTCTCTCTCCTTTTTTTTTTTTTTTTTTTGCGGTACTGAGAGTTGAACTCAGGGGCATTTTACCTCCAAGCTATACCCCCAGCCCTATTTTTCATTCTTTATTTTGAAACAGGGTCTCACTAAGTTGCAGAGTGCCTCACTAGGTAGCTGAGGCTGGCCGCGAACCCAGATCCTCCAGTCTCAGCCTCCCAAATGCTGGGATTACAAGCGTGTGCTACCACGCCCGGCTCCCTCTCTGTTTTTAAAAGAAATGCTATTTCTTGGAACTTTTTTCTTTTATTGGTACATTGTAATCATACATCTTTGTTAAGTACAATCTGGAACACATGCACGCATCTCTCATTTAACCCTTCCTCAATTCCCACCCCATTCCCTCCTCCTCCCTCCTTCTCAAGTTCAGTTTAGTGACTGACTTTGATGTGTTTATGAAAGTACATCATGTGCATTAGGGTGCCCCCCATCACCTTCAGTTAGTCACCTTTGCGCACCTAAGGTTTCTCCTTCTTCATCTGGAGTCACTCTAAGTGACCCACTTTCTCCCTAGATTCCACGTATTAGGGAGAGCATCCAATTTCTTGCTTTTTGTGACTAACTAATCTCACTTAACATAATGTTTTTCAGTTCTATCCATTTCTCTGCAAATGACATGATTTTGTTCTTCTTTATGGTGGAGTAAAATTCCATTGTGTACATTCCCATAGTTTTGTAATCCATTCATCTGTTGATGAACATCTTGGCTGGTTCCACAGTTTTGCAATTGTGAATTGTGCAGCTATAAACATAGATACACATGCATCGGTCTGATAGTTTGGTTTCCATTCTAGTAGATACCCAGAAGTGGTATTGCTGGATCATATGGTAGGTTTACTCTCATTCATCTGAGAATCCTCCATACTGTTTTCCAAGGTGGTTGCACTAATCTACAATCCCACCAATAATGTATGAAAGTTTCCACTTCTCCACACCCTTGCCAGCATTTGTTATTGTTTATGTTTTTGATGATTGCCATTCTGATGGGGGTTAGGTGAAATCTCAAGGTAGTTTTGATTTGCATCCCTTTGATTGCTAATGATGTTGAACATTTCCTCATACATTTATTGGCCATTTGTATTTTTTCTTTTGTGAAGTGTCTATTTAGATTATTTGCCCATTTTTTGATTGGGTTATTTGTGTTCTTAGCTATGATTTTCTTGAGTTCTCTGTATATTCTAGATATTAGTCTTCTATTGGAGTAGTAGTTGGCAAAAACTTTCTCCCAGTCTATTGGCTTTCTGATGAGGTTCTTGATAGTTTCCTTTGCTGCACAAAAGCTCTTCAGTTTAATGCAATCCCATGTATTGACTTTCCTTTGAGTTGCTTGTGTCTTTGAGGTCTTGTTGAGAAAGTTTTTACCTTTGCCTATGTGTTGAAGTGTTGGACCTATGCCTTCTTCAAGTAGCTGATCTCTGGCCTGTTTCAAGGTCTCTGGCCTGACTTATCTTTGATCCATCTTGAATTGATTCTTGTGCAGGGTGATAAAGTGGAGTTTATTTCCATTTTTCTGCATATGGTTAACCAGTTTTGCCAACACTATTTGTTGAAAAGGCTGTCTTTTTTCCAGTGTATGTTTTTGGCTCCTTTGTCAAAAGTCAATTGACTACCTCTTGGAACTTTGAGATAAAAACCTTAGGGGAGAGGAGGTAAAAACCTACCTGGAGAGGTCAAATAACTCAGGATTGACAATAATTAAAATCTAAATGATAAAAAGCAAGGTTTATTGGGCAATGAGTCTCATAGAGAAGTACAGATTTAATGAGTATCAGGAAAGAGCATTGTTTAAGCAATTATTTCATGGGTATAGGAAATCTTATCTTAATTTTCATTTTATAGAATTGCCAGTAATAGTTTTCTCAGCAAATAATTTTGAATTATCAAGTCTTCAGTTTTTTTTGTCACAGTTTGACATTTAAGCTATAAATAAGATAAATCTAAACATTGTATTGAAAGCTAAATCTTCATGCTTTAAAATTATATAACTTAAGGTGGCAGGGTCCTGTGGGAAATACACCTATTTGGAAACCCATCTGCTCACTTGCCACAAGGATATTACTTTCTTTAAGCCTCAGTTTTCTGATTTATAACAAAATAAAGCTTTTAAAGTCATTGTGAAGATTAAGTAAAAATTATTTATTTTATATTCATATACTATCTTCATATACTATCTAGTTGGCGATGCATTTTTTAATTTGTTCCATTCTTATTGAATTACCCTGTAGCTCCTCAAACTCAAAATAAAAAGGAGACTATTGACAGGAAGGCACTTTGTGGAATATAAGTTGTCATAGAATGTATCTTGAACATGGCTTGGCAAGTAGATGGTGCTAAAAAATATTATTAGAAAAGTAAGCTCATGATTTCCAGAAGGGTATACCAAAGATGTAAAAATTCAAAGCATCGATTTGGACAGAAAACATCCTACGGAAAAAGTGAGGTGCACAAGGGGATTGTCATAAGTAAAATCATCCAAATTTGGAAGTAATAGAAGAGGATATCATACCTGTTTAGAAACCCTGCACTCTATGGATTATTGAATTTTCTAGGAGAATATGCCTTTATTTTATTACTGTTGATTAGGGTCTATATCTGTGACAGTTAACTCTCCATGTTAACTTGCAGATTTTTGTTCCTGGAGAAGCATATTTCTCATACAGATGCAAATGAATAGCTAGCCCCAATGGTTACAGTTTTATTGCTATGTAGAACATTAACCTGTCTCCTCCCTAGCTCAGCAAGCTATTTTAGCACATCTCCTCTACAAGGCTATATAAATCTTTCTTTCTCAAATGGTGTTTGAATCAGTTTTACCATCCTGCTGGTTCTCTGACTTGTGAAATAAATAAATCTTTGACATATATGCAGCATTCCACACTTGTAGAATGCATTTAGCTGTTTGAAAATTAAGCTTGACAATTTTAAAGAAAATTTATCACCATTGGAGGTCTCCAAGGGCAATGTAGGAAAAAGAGAAAAGGACACATTTACAGTTTCAGCTATGAAACAGGATCCTTCATGAATGGGGGCCAGTCAAGACATGAAGTGTGATCTTATTTGTGCGACTTCTTAAGCCTTATATACTTAGCAGAATGATGAAATAATTTTTTCTATTAAAAGTGAAATAAAACAAATCATACAATTACTTTGAAATAATGTTATAAGTTAGGCAAATTGGGATACAAGAATTCTTGCTTGGAACAGCATAAATATTCTAGTAATCATGTGTGGTGGGATGTGCTCTGCAGACAAAACTTCATCTTTATTTGTTCGTTTTCTTTTGATGTAGGGAGAGGGGCCCAAGTTCCTTTCTGAAGGGGGCCAGGGCATTCTGGATGGTGAGGAATCCTGGAAGCCATTTAGAATTTCTCTTAGAAGGTTAATGAGGAAGACTTATTGTTCAGGGAAGGGACAGCAATCTGATATTTTGTATGTACAAGGTCTAAAAGGAGAAGCCTAGGAGAGGTGGGCAGAAGGAAGATGTGTGTGCTTCTGGGCTCTGAATTTGTGGCTCTCTGATTACTTAGCTCACTCCAGTCCAGAATGGGGTGTAGGATGGCACATGGAAATATGATATACCTCTGTGAGTAGATATTGTGTCAAAACCCTTGGTTCTTATGGGTATGTGGGAACCCAAGCTCCTCCTTTTCCTGGTTCCATGGTTTAGGTCAAGTGCTACCCTGTGGGCAGTGCTCCCCCTTGTGGTTGCAGTAGGTGATGCACATTCATTCCTTTCATTCCCAAGTTCTTTAAACCAGTGAGAATCTGGTGCCGGGGATTTACACTTTGGTCAGGATTAGAACTTCAAGAACTGAGAGACAATAAAGCTAGTAATGGAGAGGTTATAGAAATGCCATTGTTCAGTATATTCTGTAACAGCTCATAATATTAGAATGAATAATAAATGGAAGTTGTTAAGATAATTTTTTTCAAGAGATGAATAAATGATAAAGGAATAAAACAAATGTGTGTGTGTGTGTGTGTGTGTGTGTGTGTGTGTGTGTGTGTGTGTGTATTTCCAGGCAAAATAGTATGTAATAAAGACTAGCCCAAGGACATATTTTATTATTATGACAATAATATATTAGTATTAATTAGCATCAAAGAGGGAGCAGAAACTTGACACTTCAATTTAAATCATCTCATAAAAATATCAAGGCCTATATTAATTTCATATTACTACAGTCTATCACAGATTTGTTGCCTTAAAACAATGCTAATTTATTATTTTATAAGATTAGGGATTAGAAGTCTGAAATGGGTCTCAGTAAGCTAAAATCAAGATGTGGCTGGGGCTCTATGCCTTCTGGAGGGGCTAGAGAAAAATCCTCTGGCTTTCCTTGCCTTTTTTGGCTTGTAAGGTTGCCTATGTCCATTAGCTTGTGCTTCCCATTTATCTTTCAAGTCAGAAATCTCTGCTCTAGTCTTTCTCAGGCTTCATCACCCTGACACTGACCATCTACTTCTTTCTTCTACATTTAAAGGACTCTGTGACTATATCGGACCCACCTGCATAGTGCAGGATAATCTTTTTACATTAAGCTCAGTCCATTTGTAACTTTAATTTCACATGCAACCTAATATTCCTTCAACATGCAAAATAACATATTCATAGTTTCCAAGGATTGGGATGTGGACATTGTAGGGTGGGGACATTATTGTTCATATCACAGGCTATGAATCCCCAGAAAACAAGACAACAGATAAGAAGTATCAAATATGTTTCACTGGATCACAAGATAGCATTAAAATATTTTTTATATTCATAGCCTCATTGACTTTTAAATATATTGTGAGTATTTGTAAAAATCTGTGATTACTACTGGGAGTTTTCAAGTCAGGTTCTTTGTGATTTGATATTGTGGTAAATTAATTGGGACAATTATTTTAAGTAGTTAATTTATTTTTTTCTAGATAAAAGTAGACTTAAAGTCTTTTCAGTGATTATAAAATAATGCTGTCTTATATAAATAAGAAAAATTAATAGAAAAATTTATAAAGGAAAGAGGTAACTCATTAATGATCCTGTTATAAAGAGAAAACCCCAAGTGCATCTTAGAATTACTTTTAGGTGTTTGATAGGGATAAAAATGGGTGACAGTATCTATTTGTTCAGATAAATGGAATTATTCTTTATCCATGTCAGTTAAATATAGGTTTGTGTCATGATTTATATTTGTTTTTCAGAACTCTTCTGTATGTTGTATCATTTAAATAATCTATCATTGTTGGACACTTCACAAAATTTGTTTCTTTTAAAAATATTACTTCAGCTAAAAGAAATAAAATAAATACCATTATTAATATTTTGAATGTTCTTATTTGATGCATTTCCTGTTTATTTCCTTAGGATAAATTCTAGAAGTAAGTTAAGTGGTAACAGGTTATTCATTTAAATTAGTGTTTTTCCTCAAGGACCTAAATGAATAAAACAGCTAATAAGCCTGCCGAATTACAATAGCAGTGGATAATTTAAAATGAACCCCATATTGCAAAATAGTAAGAATGATTTTTACATGTGAAGTTTGAATGTGTATCCTTCATATAGTTGTGCTATACTCTAGCACAAATTGGTTTTATCAGGTTGTTCAAATCTCACTTTCATTTCTTCCTTGGGAATAGTTCATGTATCTGAGGCTTAGAGGTGATGTGTTCTTTGCACAGGAGGTGAAAATGAGCCACAAAAGTTGATTCCACAGTTTGAAGAGTAGACAGGTATGCAGTTAAGGGCCAGCTGCCTGCCTCGGGTCTTTCGGGCACCTCTCTGGGTGTTGCTTGTTAAAGAATGGGTTGAAGAAATGACTGATTTCCTCTTCCTCCCACATTCTACTGGTCTTCAGTGCTCAGCACTAAATAAAATGTTTTGCTGCTGAAAACACTGCCTTACATTATTTATTTATGTATCTTCTTTACTTACCCCAAAGCTTGTAGCAACTTGCAATAAATACTTGAGAATAATAAGGCCAAGAATCATTTTATAATAAAAGTCAAGTTATTCAGACTCTGTGCTTCTGATTTATTGGTGGGAACAGGATACAAACAACTATATTACATAGCTGTCAAACAGATTATACAGAAAAATGTATATAAAATTCCCTGCATGGTTCATGGTCTGTAGTCTTCATCTCTATCCTCCAAGGTAAAAGAAGACAAGCAGGTAAATATTATAACAAAACTCTGAGTGAAGAGCATTGCAGACACAAAAATGGTCCTAAGCTTCCTAGCATTAGCAGCTGATGCTGTCTGGTAGCAAAACTGAAAAAATATATTTTTTTCGGAGTGAATCTCAACACAAGGGTCTTTATAAGTAATCTTCTATAACATACTACATATCTTTAATATTTATATGAAAAGTTTTTGTTCATATAAAGGATTGATTGCAGAATTTTAAATTCAAAATATAATGACTTATGGGAATATTGGGAAACTATTAGAAGTATATTTAGCTAATGCTGCAAAACCATTACCAAAAAGTCCTGACAAATTTCCTAGATAACTAACATTAATTGCATTGATTTAAAATGTTTAAAGGGAAATTCATTTTTTTGTGTGTGTGGTACTGGAGATTGAAGGCAGGGTCATTTTACCTCTGAGCTATACCCCAAGTCTTATTTTATTTAATATTTTGAAACAGGGTCTTGCTAAGTTAGAATACCCTGACCTTGAAATTGTGATCCTCCTACTTTAGTTTCCCAAGTACTGGGATTATAGAACTGCACCACCATGCCTGGATAAAAGTAAATTCTTATGAGTATAGAACATCAAATGTGTTGCTAATCTGTGACCTACTAATTTAACTCAACTATCAAGTCTAAGTTAAACCAAATACAGAAAAAATGCTTACAGCACCTTATTTTGATAGGCAAACAGATGTAGCCTAAGTTAAAGTTAAATAATGATAAATAATAAATAAATAATAAATATAAATAAATAATAAATAAATAATAAATATGATAAATAATTAATATTATTTATTAATAGTAATAACAAGTTGTGGTAAAATACACATAATATAAAATTTTTCATCTTCCTCATTTTTTAAGTTCAGTAGCATTAAGTAAATTCACATTGCCACACAGCTAGTCTTCAGACTCTTATCTTTTTGTAAACCTCAAATTACATCTGCTCTACGTATCTACTCTCCATTTCTACTTTTCTCCATCTCTTGATGACCTCCATGTGCTCTCTGTCTCTATAAATTTTCCCATTCTAGGGACCACATAGAAACAGAATCATATACTACAGTGTTCTTTTCTTGGTTGGCTTTATCACTTAGTATAACATTCTCAAGGGTGCCCCATGTTTTGATCAATGTGTGAGAACTTTCCTTCTGTTTAAGGTTAAATGATACTGTGCATGTCTACTACACTTTGTCTCTACATGCATTAAGGAACATTTGGTTGCCTTCACCTTTTTGCTGTTGTGAATAATGCTCTCTTGAATGGAGGTATATGGAGGTATACAAATCTCTTTGTGATCTTGCTGCAAATTCTTTTTGGATATTTACCTGAAAATGAAATTATTAGTCTATATAATAATTCTATTTTTATTTGTTTGAGGGCTACCATTTTGTTTTCCATGTTCCCTATACCATTTTGCCTTCCCACGAATAGTGCACAACATTCCAGTTTCTCCACATCCTTACCAACACTTGTTAAGTCCATTTTTTTTTAATAGTGGTCATCCTAATGGGCGTGAGATGGTATCTTATTGTGGTTTTGATATCCATTATTTTAATGATCAATGATTCTCATCATCTCTTCATGCACTTGGCTTTTTTTTTTTTTTTTTTTTTTTTTTTGCGGTACTGGGGATTGAACTCAGGGGCATTCTACCTCTGAGCTACACCCCCAGCCCTATTTTTTATTCTTTATTTTGAAACCGGGTCTCACTAAGTTGTGGAGTGCCTCACTAGGTAGCTGAGGCTGGCCACGAACCCGGATCCTCTGGTCTCAGCCTCCCGAATGCTGGGATTACAAGCGTGTGCCACCACGCCCGGCTCACTTGGCTATTTTAGTATGTATTCTTTGCAGAAAGGTCTACTCAAGTCCATTGCCTATTTTTTAATCAAGTAGCTTTTTTGTTTGGTTGAGTCATAAAAACTATTTATTTGGTGATTTGCAAATACATGATATGAAAATATTTTGTCCCATTTCATAGGTGGTTAATTTTTAATTTTTATAGAATTCAACTTGTTTTCATAAGTGTGTGTGTGTGTGTGTGTGTGTGTGTGTGTGTGTGTTATTGGCATTGAACCCAGGGTCATTCTACCTCCAAGCTACACCCCCTGCCCTATTTTATTTTTTATTTGGAAACAAGGTCTTGCTAAGTTGTTGAGAACATTGCTAAGTTGCTGAGGCTGGCTTTGAACCTGTGATTCTCCTGTCTCAGCCTTCCAAGTAATGAGATTACAGTCCTGCGCCACCATGCTCAGCTTACTTTTATTATTACTATAACACAATTTATGCATATTTTACAGTGGTGGTTATAAAAATGAGTACCATGGCTATGATCACGTTAACAAGCATAGTACGACAAAAATTATGTTTATAAGAACTCCCTAATTTAAAACATCAGAAGCTATTGTGAAATTTTAATTCACACAGCTGTAAACTGACTATTTCTGATACAAATAGTGTACACTGTAAATTTCAATGTGTGTTTCATTTCATATCACACTATAAAAATTTCTTAATGGATCTTAAAGTAAGTCAAACAGAAACATATGCTTTCTGCCAGGTATGGTGATACATGCCTGTAATTCCAGTACTTGGAAGATCAAAAAAGGAGGACCACAGGATTGAGGACAACCTCAGCAACATAGCAAGGCTCTCAACAACCTAATAAGACCCTGTTCAAAGTAAAAAATAAAAAGAGCTGGGGTATAGCTCAGTGGTAGAATGCCCCTGGGTTCAACTCTTAGTATCACACACACACACACACACACACACACACACACACACACACAATGAAATGTATGCGTTTTAAGGCATGTTTTAAGTATAATCTACCAGGTATTTAAGTTACATGGCATATTATATTAGTATTTGGAGAATAATGTCTATTATGTTATGTTTTTACATAAATAATTTGAGGCTTCTTAAAATATTAGGAAGTTTCTGAAGATGACTTATTTTTTATTAATTCTACTTATTCCTGCTTATTTATAGTTCTCCTTCATTTACTTATAACTGACTAGTTATAATACTTATTTCTATTTATTTGTCTTATGTCTTTCTTTCTATTTGTAGCAATATAAGATCCATCTATTCAGTTATTTTCCTTTGTGTTTGTTGTGGATACGGTGGTGAATAAGACAATATGTCTGCTCTCATGGAGCTTGCATTCTGTTAGGGAAAGATAAACGTTACACAGTTAAATATATAAACAAATGAGACAATGTCAGAGAACGAAAGTTTTGTGATGAGAGTAAAACAGGAATTGCTGCAGAGTCAGGAGAGTCCTTCTCTCCAGTGCCGGCTTTGTCTATTTTGCTTCCATTTATATCTAGGAAAATACTGAGAAGTTTTTTTCTGAGATAGACTATAGTTCTCATGACTAGTTCTTTCTTTTTCTTTTTTTCTTTCAACAACTCATTGCTCTTTTATTTCAATAAAAATTCCAGTGCTAAGCTTTTTGGATCCAATAACTGTGAAGAAAAAAAAAATAAAACTTTTAGCTACAGGATAAGAAGAATATTTTTCAAGCTTTCAGTGATATTTGCTTTCATCTCTCGGACAAGTATTTCAAGATTCTGATGAAATTCAGAGCAGATTTTTCTTCCAAGTTGAAGAGTATGAGTGGACTAGGGCCAACCTACTAGGGCGATAGTAGATCTGCCATGTTCTCTTCTTGTTCAGCTAAAATCTCTTGTGGTGCTCCTATCATCAGAACTGCTTAAGCTGTCTAGAGTAGATGTGTAGGAATCCACACAATCTGATTCTAAAAAAACAGAGAGAAGTGACCTTGGTAATTTCATGGGTATTGCATTGAATTTGTAGATTACTTTTGGGAGGATGGCCATTTTGATGATATTTATTCTGCCTATCCAAGAGCATGGTAGATTTTTCCATTTTCTAAGGTCTTCGTCAATTTCTTTCTTCAGTTTTTTGTAATTTTCCTTATAGAGGTCTTTTACCTCTTTGGTTAGGTTTATCC